>JAHZNI010000280.1:0-24031 GCA_027744415.1 Seira ritae
TACAAACTTAGAAGAAAACGATATTTATTACCCACGACCGACATCCTCATAAGTACCGGCTTGAACAAATGAAAGGATGATTTATGCAATCATTTATTATACATTTCTACTGACAAGTTCACACAGATTTTATCACAATATTGGTACGTTTTCTGTCGCCCCGAGCGTTTTTATCCACTCAACCACTGTCATCACATTTTACATGCATTCTATAATTACGACTTGAGGAACTTATTGCAATTTTGCATTTTGTTTTGTTCCAATCGGTCAATGTAATGGCATAAAGTTCATGAATCCGTAACATTCTACCTCATTTGATGTCGTAAAATATTTTTGATTTGTATGTATTTTCAACCATTCTTCGGACCTTTGGTATAAACTAATGCGGTTTTCAGTGGACGAATCTAGGTCATAAAACACTTCATTGAGAAGGGGAGAAGCAATTAGCAAAGACTTCCTGCCTCCCTGCCTATTCACATGAATGAAACCTCATCACATCACTCATCAACACTTACTTGCACCTGTGCTTTCATAAATTACGAAAAATGGGCATTGATTGAATTGAAACGCATTTTTTCTGTCCGTTAATGAAGATATTAGCTTGAAGGAAGGCTAAAAAATACTTTGTGAAGAAAATTAGCTGAACAAGAGAAGATGAAGCATTAATATTTAGCGAAGCTGTTATTTGATCTAGTTTAAGTCTAAAAAATAGCCATGCGTATGCCTCAAGCGATTAACGCATGTGTGAAGAAAAAAATAAATTCAAGCAAAACTTTTTAACCCTGCTGCTGCACCCAACAGGAAGCCTCGTGAGTTAATTGTAGCAGAACTCGAAAACAAAGGCCATGTAGGTAACTATTTTTAATCTTTTGTTTTCAGTGGTCTCTGCTAGGTGGCCAACGTTGGTCAGTTTCTTAAAAGAACTTTGAAACTAACTTACGCTCATATTTGTTTCTTGAAACTAGGTACATTCATGAAACGGTTGAGCTATGAATGAATGATGAGCAAATTAGACGTAACGATTTCTTTTGCATTGCTGATTAAATGGACATTTGAAGGTTCATTCGCATCATAATTTTGGGTTGACATAAATTTTAGGAGACTTTTCAATAATGTGATATCGATTTTCTTCAAAGGAAAAAAATTGGGTAAATGTGATTGTCAATTTGTAAAAAACGACCTTGTTCGTAGTCGCAACATAAATCTGTCGTCATCAGATGACATGACGGCCAAACTTTAAAGGTTGGCAGGCCGTGGTATGAAATACATTGAATGTACGTATGGAATGAAGTAAATAGGATTTTAATGACAGTGAAATTTGAAAAAATGAAAACAAGTCTATTTTATAGTTAGGCAGCCGCTTTATTCGTAGAAATTAATCATGTTATCGTGTTTATTACCTAATTAGTGGATATTATATGGTAGCATCCTTTGGCCTCTTGCAGAGGAGCCATAAAGAACATGATATGATGATGAAATCCGTAATCAATGACAGTAGCTTCTGCAGCCAAAATAAATGGATTTATATTTTGCTCATCGTGTAGTAGCCAAGCTTTTTAAAAAAATTAAATTTTAGATGAGGATGATCTATCACCAGAATAGCAAGCTCTAAACTTTAGATTTAAAAGAATTAACGATAAGATGATTACGCGTGCCTGTGTGACGGCAAAATGCCATAATAGTAGCAGTAGCAGCAGCAGCGGTGCACTGATCATGATTGGGATTATAAAGAAACGAAGTTCTGTTCTACACAGAGTTGCCAAGTCATAAGGGATGCTCCCATGATGAAGGGATCCTATACACTTGATTTTTATTTTTAAGCTATGAAAGGGATGAACAAACTTTAAATGCGAAACGAACAGAGTCAGTAAGTCTCACGAACAAATGGAATCCTTTAAAATTTAAAAGTCTGATACGTGCAAAACTTTTTAGTGGTACACCAAAAAAGAAGATGAGTTCTATGCTCATTGTTGGTAATAGAAATCTTCTACAAATTGTAGCTAATTAATAACTTTTTGTGTATACAAGAAAGTGAAAACGTTCGTTCGTCTGAGCTGAATGAAATCTTGGGATTATTCTAGGGATGATACAAATGGCTGCTATTTTTTTGAAATAATTATTTTTTAAAAGGAGGATAGGGCAACGCATGGTATTTAGTGTAATATTTTGCATATTTCGGTTCTTTCATTTACAAGTTGGTATTTGGTATGCATTTTTGCTTTTCAGAACAAACGCACACAAAAAACTAATGCGGTCATATTTATGCACGAAGTCATTAGGGGGCTTGTAAGTAAAAGTAATCCATAAATGGCATTTAAAAAAGTTTTAGAATTAAACTCATTCGTAGTATGAATTCAAGATGAGCAATCATAATCATTGGTCGTAAAAACTAATCGATGAATTTTTTTTACCTCAAAAAGCCTTTTGTAGAAGTCCGGTACTACGCCTTTCAGTCTAATTTGGCTTCAAACATGTAGCGTAGTTGTTTTCATCGTAAAATATTCATGACAAACGCGACATGGGAGCCTGTGCATATTATGATGTAAAGATTTAATAAGACTTCACTAAAATCACAAAAAAACTAGACTTTTTTCCAACAAAATCCCTCAAAAAGAAAACAATCATGCGTAACTTTCCTTTTCTTTTTTGCGACACAACCTATCATTCTCAACATCCTGAAAACAGTGTGATCTGAAGATGACTAAAATGGGAGAGGAGGAAGAAGTAAATTTTGAATCCGCAGTTGAGAAAAATAATATGCATTCTACAAGACAGAAATGCATGGGTAATGTAAACAGGGTATTATTTTCCTTCGCTCTGTCTACCAACGAAAGAAATGTGATATGTGAATGTTTTTTTCTTCTTCATGCAAGTTACATAAAAATGAAGCGCTAATCATCGTTACGTGTACGATGATGACTGACAAAAAGAAATTCACGAGCTTTGCAAAACTAGTTAATTTGAATGTACGAAAATTAGCTGAAATAATGATTGTGTACTATTATTACAGCAGCTCTAAAGAAATCATGCATGCATGTGTAATGTAATGTACATGCTGTTGTTCAGATAACCTAAATTTTTTAGCTGCATTTTACTTTTCATGTTAGATTTGATTTGAATAGAGGTGGAAGTATTAATGTAAATCATTTATACAAGAACCAAGTGAATGCTTGTTTCTAAACAAAACGTAAGTTTGAGTTTGATCGTTCTATGTATTGCGGAAAAGAAAATGACAACAATTCCAGTGAGCCTCACTTTCACTTTTACCAAACCTCTCGGATCTTTACAAAAATGCTCTACTCTACTTATTTATGCAGTCACTTTGACGAGAATAAGACAGAAAAAATGGTTTGATTTTCAAAAGAATGTGATAACGGAAATGGTTTAAGATATCTTTGAAGAAAAAAATGTATTGTAATTTTGGTATTATGTGCCGTACTTGATAACAAGTGTATCACACATCCGCATTATTGCGTTGAAAGAAAGCTATTATGTCATCAAAAAATTTAATCAGCCACTACCCTAGCTACAGTATATTAATGTTCGTTTTGATGGGGTGTTGCTAAAAGTTAATGGCGCTTGTGATACAATGAAAAGATCAATTAATAGTATCTGGATAGTGGTTCGATATGATCTATTGAAGCTATTTAGATTTTGAAGCGATTTAATTTTTGAAGCTATTGACTTCACTTTGGATTGGGATGTATCATATTTTTAAGCGTAAAGAAAATACAATCAAAATAGCTATAAGTAACTGACCAAATCCTTCTTACTTAAATAATAATATGCAAAACGGTTAAATAAGATGCGATTTTGAAAATTACATATTAAATTATATTACAGCAATTGTTTTATCACTCCACTTTACTCGCGAAATATTACGGTGATAGATGAGAATGCATTTTTCTGCAGATTGCCACCACCTGTTCTTGTCAAAAAAATAATGCATGAAATGCAGTTTTAAAATGAAAGTAGTGCATTATCATAAATTTGTCTTTCGATGCAGTGCTATTATTTAATGCGCAGTCATAAAAAAATATTTAAATCTTATCTTCGCATGGCGAAATGGGCTTCACGAAAAAAGTTTAGACTGTTTTGTTCTTATTTTTTTTGGTGCACTGCTCGCATGGCAGTATGTAGTCGAAAAATATGAATAAATCAGTGACACAAACAACAACCACAAAAAAGGAATAATCATAGAGCATGCTCCGTTAATTATGTAATTCGTTATTTTCATGCACTCGCTATTTATTAATTTTTATTGCTCCCTGACGTACGCTTTGAGTTACGGTTACTTAACTTTTAATTCGGTGAGGTGATTTTATAATGGTCATTAAATTATTGAATTATGTAACAACTCAAACTAAACTGACGTATTAAAATTAAGTATGATAAACAAAAAGGCTTCTGATTCTCGAAAATCGACATTATTCGTATGAATTTGATAAAAATTGAATTTCGTATGTTTTGCTTGTGGAAGCAGAGTTTTTAGATTTTTGCGATGAAGTTTCGAAGTTTGAATCACGTAGACAATGCTGGAGTTGCTGTATTTCGTTCACCTCAAATGAGCTCAAGAAAATTCGAGCATATCAAAATCCGAAACTAATCTCATTCAAAGGTGTTTCGAATGATGCGAAATATGTTTTCCAAATAGGGTAGTACTACATGCATTCATTTGTAAGCATGGCTCAACGCTCTGGAATGCCATTCAATTTCAAATTCAAGTACGAATCATGGCCGGGGTTTAAAATTTTCTCAGTTCTTTTTTTAAATTAGGTAGTTAGACGTTCTTATTATTTGAAATATAGCTACTCATTCAAAGTTATATATAAATTTGTCTTCATTGAAAAATATTTGCATTTGCTTCCATTGAAGTTACAAGGGTATTGTCTAATCCCCAAAGTAGTTGTTTACAAAGCAAACATACTGAAAAACTCATTCAGTTTATGGTATTGTTGTACATCATAAGCCGAAGAAAAATCATCCGCCTCTGAATTTGAATTTGGCGTAGCCCTAACATTTACTTGAAACCTTATTTTTACTTGCAAAAATAACCATGAATGAACCGAAACTGCGACGAATGAGAAACTAAGGAGGTCACGCGTCATGCTTTATCAGCCTCATTGTGGAACTCTTCGCCACACACAAGTGCAGGCATTCACTTCGATCTATACTTGCAAAAATAACCATGAATGAACCGAAACTGCGACGAATGAGAAACTAAGGAGGTCACGCGTCATGCTTTATCAGCCTCATTGTGGAACTCTTCGCCACACACAAGTGTATGCATTCACTTCGATCTCCTCGTGAAAGCCTCCTTTCCCACCACACCATATGGCTTCTCTTTGTTCTTTCTCTCATCTTGCCAGACAGATTTCTTATTATGTTTGTCTGACTCTCTTGATTTTTATAGTCGGGATAATATGATATCTGTGGTACGTGATACATAAAGTCGATGGGTACGCTAAACTAATAAAATGTGTTTTTTACACATATCGGCCTATTTAAATATGTTTTGTTTGACTTTGAATTGAAACTTCAGGGTTTTACTAATGAGGGAATCAGCGCTTCCGTCTTGAATAAGCATTAGGAAAAACAGCTAACAAGATGCGTGAAGTATTGTACATGAAACTTATGCATGAAATACCTTGTCGCGGTCACATATTTCAATATATTATGTTCTTTGGAAATTAATGAGCGATTTCACTGCTACTACATTACACTTTTCCCTTTTTTAATCAATTAAAAGGAGCAGCGCAGCGCCGCCTCTGAATTAATTAAAACCATTAAATGCAAGCTGGATATGTAATATGTATTAAATTTGAAATCATATTTTGTGTAGTTGCTTTTATTGCATATAAAATTCATTATGCATGAAAAATATGAAAATAGTTTGCAATGGCATGCCCTTCAAAGTGTGGCGGTGTGCATGCCAAGAAATTATTAATGCATTTACGTTGTTCTGAAGACTTGTCTTTTCCAAGCGGATTTGACAGAATTAAAATTTAACAAAAACGTCACAATCAATTTGCTACTTTAAATGCTAATGACATTTCTGTGTTTTCATTTTAAGTTTCCGATCGATTAATCCATTGACTACAATTTTGGCTCAACTTTGAAAATCTTCGATAAGTTATTTCCAATCATATATGATTGCATAAGTCAAGTTTCTTGAACCTCATGATGCTATTGAAATGGAATGTATTAGATAGTATTTAGCATTACTCACATTATTATATCTTACCTATAACTCACTCTGCTTCATAACATTTTCGACAGGTCGTAATTAAACAGCTATTTTGTACATTTTCTCACGTTTTGCATCTTTGCACCCACCCCAGGATGCAAAGCTATTTAAATAATTGAAAGCGTTTTTCACGCACATTTTATCGCCTCTTTCTTAACCCAATTAAATTTGTAGTCGATTTTTACGCGAGTTCTAACCTGATTTAAGTGGTTCTCTTACATTTAAATAAATGAAAAAGAAATAAAAGTTAAAAAACTAACATTTAGAAACTTTTTTTTATCCCTTTCTCTATCACATCACCCTGCTTATATCTGTCAACAACTCAGCGGGTTATTTTGTTAGAAAATTGTGATAGTGTCTGATTCGTTACGGATTGACTTGCATGAGACTTGTTACTTGCTTCAAGTGTTATTGTCTAGAAAGCAGCCCTCCTGTCTGAATAGCCTACCATTTATTTATGGTGATTAAACGTGTACGATGTTTTCCCCAAAAATGTACAAAATCTTCATTTTTTCTATATTTTACAGAATCTTCTTGACATTCAATCTCCGCTGGTGGTAGATTGCATTTCGCAATAGGCCAACGTTCCTTCAAGTCTCCTCTCTATATCACTTTTACATTTTCATTATTGTAAAACGATAAGCAGCTCAAAAGAATTATTTTTTACAGAAATACATTTTCATAAAGGAATGTCTTCAGTTTTGATTCTTCATATCACTATCAGCCGTCCAATGGCGCCTACGGAAAATGAAAGCATTAGTATTGGACTTCTAATATTTCTGACGTGTAAAAAGTACCATTTTTAACCCCTTGGATTATCATTTGAGTGAGTCCAAAGAGTCCATATTAAACTTCTGTGTAATGATACAACTTCATTTTGGTAATTTTGCTGCAGACAAGAACATGCAAAATCCTCCTCGGCTCACACTTATTATGATGGCAGCGATGATGGTGGTTGGTGGGGGGTGCTAGGAGAATGAAAGTGATAATAATAATGTTGTACATAGGAAATTCATACGAAAGCAAAATGAATTTTGTCTTTCCCTAAGTATAATTTTTGGTGGTACACATTTAATTTAATTTAGAATCAAACACAAAATAACACTTTTACACGACTCCCTCTAAAAAAATTGGTGGTAGACAAGTGCTATTTAGCTTCTTTAAATAAGTTCACATTGTATATCTTTCATGTTTTTGGTAATGAATGAGCAACACCTTTTAACGCATGCTTCCCCTAATCTCGTGATATTATTTTTACTTCTAAAAGATACAGATAAGAAGTGGTAGTTTTTAGCTCAGCAGAATAAGTGATAAGAAAAAAAGCACTGCTACAATAACTGCAAAACTTCTGCTATAAATCTACTCCATAATATCTACACACACATATTTTCAGAACAATTTTTTTCTGATCGCTTTGAAATACAAGTTGAATTCGATGTACGTCTAGGCATGACGTGTAAGCATGTATCTGAGCTACACAATTATTTCATTTGATTTTGTTTTGATTTGACTGATGATGATGGACTAACGTAAAGCTGTTCATTAACTGTCTGTCTTGCACCTACTGCCCATATATATAGCTTTAGTTGATATTAAATATTATTGCGCTTCAAACTTTTAAAAAACTTTTTTTTGAACTTTGCCAAACCAAGCGGAGAAAATGAAAATGTGTATATTTCTTGGACTGGCTAAAATAATTTTTTTTCACCTTTCATAATAGCCTTTTGTTTGAACAATATTCAATTCGATTCACACATGTACGGTTTTACATGCGTTGTAAGTACTACTCCCCCTATAAATGCTGCATGTACGCGTAAGTACACCCACACTACGCTTGCTTATTGCTTTTAATTTGAAACGATTGCCAGTGATGCGGTCCCTTAAGAATATTTATGAATTTTATGCGAATTCTTGTATCGTATCCATTTTCGTTTTCCTTTTCGAATGAAAGTGATCTCCCTTTCTATATGAGCTATGTAATACTTATTGGTATCGTCCAATTGCATTCTGCATTCCTCTGTTTTTATAATTGTGGGCAATTAGAAGTTTGAGCCTTATCTTGTTACTCATTCGAGCCTTAGTGCTTATGCCAATATAATTATATAGGAGAGATTATCAAAGAAAAAAGTTTAGCCGTAGGTTAAGTTCACATACCCACTTTAAACTTGAGGGAAAGGATGGGGTCCTTGAATGTGCAATAAAATTATTGCAATTGTATTTCTCCCTTTTTGCTTCTCTGCACATGGGTTTAGCATTTGAGCCATTTGAACTGTAGACCAACTTCAGGAAGGATGTGCCACCGAGTATTTTTTGGTACTTTTGTTGTGTAGTGGTGAGTGATATCTTCAAACTCTTCATTATTATTCTTCTTCTGCATCATTTTTTTTGGCGACAAAGGTTGAAGTGTGTAAAACACGAAAAAATCTTCTTCATCTACATTGATCAACATTCATAATTGATCGGCATCATCATCATCATTTAAGATCAACAAAAGAAGTGAAAGAAATATTTAATGATAAGTTAATTGTGTACAGTCGTGCATGGAAAGTGGGAGCCTCCTGATTTATAGAATCAAAAATATGCTGCACAACTTTAAAATTTGATTTTTTTGACAAAAAAAATACGAAAAAAGTCTCCCAATATAAATAAATTCTTTAAACAAGAAAATTTTAAATTGACGAATTTATTTTTTAAAAATGTCAATAAGTTTGCATGGTTTATTGAGCTGTGAAGGAATCATTAAAAAGTGATGAATTTTTTTAGCATTCAATTTTCCATGCATCACGCAAAAGCAAATTCGAGAGAGGAGCTCACTTCACTTTGTTGCATTTCATTCATTTTGTTGGAAAAGTGTGTGTGATTTTGTTATACGTTTATTTATGGTTACTAGTGTGGATTCGAGTTGTGGACCGGAAGGGTTGCGCCCAATCCATATTGCCGCAAGGGAAGGTCACATTCAAACCTTAAGATTTTTAAAGTCGGCTGGCGCCTGCTTACAAAAAAGTGATGTGAACGGTGCAACTGCATTACACCATGCCGCGATCACAGGTCAACTGCGAGCCGTCAGGTGGTTGCTGAGACACGGAGCCAAGATCACTTTGGATAATCAGAGTCGGTCCCCAATTCATGTTGCTGCTCAACATGATCATATGGAAGTAAGTGAAAAATAATTAATTTCCCATTCAATTTAAAAAAAAATTATCTGTCTGCATGAGTCCTTGAATGTATTATGTGAAAACATCGAACCGTTTAGTCTTCCTGCATTTTTTATTCAAGGCAAAATTTGAATTTCATTCATTGAAAAATTATTGTCTTCTTTCCTATTCCCAGTTTCTATTTCATAAAAAAGCAGCTACTTTGATGTAATCTTTAAGATAATTAGGGCTAAAATTAGATGTCTTAGTCTTAGCTGAATATGTGGCGCAGTAGAGCCGAGCATGAGGCACTAGAGCAGCAGTAGAACCGTCATAACTTTACGGTAGTGCAGAAGAACAATTCATTTAATGGTGCAAATACCGTTGAAAAAATGCTAGTTTTTTGTCAGTTAAAATTATAATAGTGCTCACCACGCATTTTATGCAGATTGTTGAAGATGCAACGAAGTGTGATTGACAAAACAACGATCCCAATTTCATCCAAACTCAAACACCTTTCTCCCTACTTCCCTACCACATAGGATCATATGAACTCATTATGATTATTTTTAATCATTTCAAAACTGAAGGAACTTTTTTTAAAAGGAGGACGTAATTTTAAAATCATCTCAATCTCAAGTAGACATTTCCCCTTGTCGTGTCATTTTGTGAAGGCAAAAGATTTTTTCTTGGATTGATATAGTGCGAAGCGACAAATCTCTTTGTTTCTTCTTATCACCCCCTGCCTTCCTTCATAAAATATGGTTAATTCACGCTTTCATTTTTTACATCATAGTTATAGATATTATGTCAGCTCCAACTTATGAAGATTGTACCTGTACCTACACCTTATTTTCTCTTCTCTGCCTACCTACGCTCCAATTAGTCATTTACCTTCAAAGATCATTTCAGTACAACGACTCCAACTACACTTACGTCAATCAATCTTTTAGAGTCTTCGATAAAGAACCTTTTCTGTAATCCTTCCGTTTTTATCAGTAAATGACATCATCACCATCATAATCAAGATAGTAGTAGCCTCACGAGCCACGAGCCTGAAATTGTTCCACCAGAAAATTATACTTTTTGAAAACAAAGTAATCTGTCAAAAACATGGTCAAAGCCACACAATTACTATAATACTGTTTGTTTTTCAGTGTGCAAAATAAGAGATTAAGAAAAAATGATTTCATACGCTTGCTCAAGTACCGTACCAGAATTTTATACCTAGTGGCATGCATACCGATTTAAGAATAAGATCAATAGTATTTATTGTTACGATTAGTGCCCACACGTATATCCTTAATGCATGCTGCTGCACCACATTATTCACAGTTGCCTGAGCTGAAGATTATGGTGATTATCGACTTAAAACATAGGAACCTATTTGAAAAGGCGAAGAACTTTTATAATATATTATGATCAATTCATGATTCCAACATAAAAATGCCATCATTTCATACCTAGTGAGCAGGCCCATAAAAATATAGCAAATTTTGTATGAGAATTTAGATTGAGCAGGTTCCTACACGTTTTCCTAATGCATGTGCAAAAATGGCATGGCCTACCTACTACTACATCACATATACAAATAATATACAATCACAGCTTCCGTCTGATACTCTGAATTGCATTCCGTTTTTTGACTTGGTTATCGCGTTTTTTATTGCATATCCGTTAATCACGTTTTCAAGACGAAATCTCAGAGAAAAAAGTGTAATGATGAGATTGCACTTTGCTTCAGCTTCTTCTAGATTCGCACCGACATCCATAAAAATGTTCCGTTTGATTTCTTAATTCAGCGCACGTAAAATGGTCTGCAGATCAGTAATGCAATGCAGGAAGCGCTGGCATCCATTCTGAATGATATATTACCTGTTTCCCTGAAAAAGATATTATATTATTCCTTTCGTGGTTTTTTATAGTGGCCAACCTTGACCCATGAACATAGTTTGTATTTTTTAGGGTAGCTGTTGTTTATCTTACTGTATTTTTATATTACCCTCCCGGCTCGGCTCAGAATAATATACTTTTTATCTCGGTGGTTGGTTGATGGGTAATTTGCAAGAGTGGAAACCGACTTTAAATAATGCGTAATAGGCACATATGCTTAAATGATGACGATGATGTTGTTGACCGTGGGTTCCTGATTGCAAACATTTTCCTCAAACCGTATACAAAATTTTAGGCAAAACTGAGCAAAATTATAGGGCAGCTCGAAGAGTGAGGAAAAGTTTTTTTTATCTCGAATTAAGGACTTGCTCCCTTAAAGGAATTTTATACGCACGGTCATGTTAATTGTGAAATGCCTTGAACCGTGTCATACCAAGCCAAGAATATATGCTCTTCTGGTGGTAATAGTGCAGGTGGCAAGTGAGTATTTGTGTAGGCATAAAAAAGCCGTACAAAATAATGAATTCCATGCTATTATCTGAGGGTAGCATTTTTTCAAAGTATGCATGAAAAAAATAAATTCACCATAATATTATTATTATTTATGAAAACTGCCACATTATTTATGTTTTAGGGGGAAGGTAATGACGTTATCTAATATTTATCATTATGTGCGGTAATACATTTATTACCATCTTGGCATGCGAAAAGTTTTGATGCATACCAGTTTAAAATATGTATGGCTTCAATTTATTATTATTTTGGGGAAAATTTCTTCAACGCGCAGGGAGTATGTGCATCAAAAATTAAGAGAGCTTCCTGCTAGGCTCGTGATAGGTGTAAAGTCAAGTTGCATCACTTATCGAAAGCACATTGTTTTGTTGTTTTTTTGCTGCTCCTTGAGATATTTTCTGGCGTCAGAAAAAAATGTGTCAGTTTCATAAGGGATCTGTAAGGTCAGGTGCATTAGATTTTAGTTGGTGCTGTGTGGATGTGGCGACATTTCAAATAGAATGTGGTGGCTCATTTGTGACAATTTTTCAATGTGTGTTTAGATTGTGAACGTCTTGACGAAGCACGTGACAAGCGGAACAACGTCTGGAACATCCTCATCCGCACCCAACACCGGAACAGGAACTCTGAGAGAATCTAATTTAAGCCTTCCTGCGAGTGTGAGTTTAGATCAATATTCAACCAATGCCAATAGCAATAGCACGAGTTCGTCGAGAGAGAAAAGTCGTGAACGAAGTAGAGAAAGGAGTAACAAAGACCACTGCAATAATACTTCTGGAACGACTATAACTGTGAACTCAAATGGTGGTAATGTTATTAAGACCACGGTTAGTTCGTCGAACAACAATAATAATAACAATAATCAAGCAAACGCATTTCCAGCACCTCCCGCTCCACCGCCACCTCCTCCCCCAGCGAATGATTGTGCATCATCAAGTGGCAATTCAAGCTTGACGGCTTCTACAACCACGAACACGCCATCACTTTCTCCTTCCGCGTCTTCCACGACCAATTCATGCGGATGCCCAGGATCGTCAGACAGTAGCTCGGAGGAACTGAAATCTGCAACGGAAACCACGCATAGTTTTACTCTCACAGACTTCCGGACAAAAAGTCCAGATAAAAGTACCAACTCTTCCGGCTCCTCTTCGAAGTCGTTTTTCTTGCATCCTCCAAAATCAAATGGTAGTAGCAATAGCATAAATTCTCCAGTCATACAGTTCCCTCCGCAAGCTTCCAACGGGAAAGGAAGTAGTAATTCGAACAATAGTCTAGTGCTTAATGGTGGATCTTCAAGTGCGCAATCAAACGGTGCTACTTCAAACAAGAAATTCAATCACAGTCGGCAACCATCTACTTGTGTGAGTGCGTCAAATTCCCCGTTCTTTCTTCATCCTCCTGAAAATCTCGTTAATGAGACTAGAGCCGTTGCCTCCAAAATGGCCCCTGCTCCTGTGAATCCAAGCCATGGGCATCATCACATACAAGACTTGATAAATGAGACACAATCTCAATCCAAGGTGAAAGCAGGATTGGGTATCAATCCAAATGATTTCTCCTCAAATTCCTCCTCCTCTGTATCCTCTGGATCGTCTCCCCCTCCCACGCCACCCTCCCAGAAAACAGGTTTTGCTATTGGGTGTACGGTGTCTGCTTTGCAAGGCAAATTCCAGCAGATTAGCAGTGGTAATAATAAGGATGAGCCTGTCCAAAACAATAGTCATAATTTTGAAGTGCACATGCAAAACAGTATAAATGCAAGTGGAGGAAGCAGTGTAGCAAGTGCTGGAAAGAGTGGTGCACCTCCACCCCCGCCACCTCCAATGCCAGGATTGCATACAGACATGAATAATAACATCGTCGGAGGACATGACAATGGTCCCCACGAGCCAGACAAAAAGGGAAGTGATGGAGGAACGCAAGTGGAGAACGATTACGAGGACATCGATGAACTGACGAACAATGAAAATCTCTTTGAGAACATGACTAAGAAACTGATAAGGACAACATCGTGTCCTCCACCCCCTCCTCCATTTAATGAAGCGATGAATGGAAACAATCATTCAGATGAAAAGTCACAAATTACCCCAACGAAGGCACCCACAGGTGTCAAGCCTGGTGTTCCCTTCATCCCCCCACATTTCCCTACGCCGCCTCAAGATGCACTGATAAAGCCATCTGAGTATTTAAGAAGCATTCAGAACAAGGGGAAGACGAATGGCACGACGACGACGACACCGAGTGGAAACGCAAATGGAACGCCCGCGCCAAACCCAAGTCCTCCTACGCCAAGACCGTTGTCAAAAGTTGAAGAGGCTATTAAGGCCTTGGGGGTTGCAGAGAATCATGTAGCAATCATGTCTCCCGTTCCTGAAGAAACGAATGCAGAAGATGACTTTGAAGAAATCAATGCAGAACGAATTAATGGAATCGGTGCAGCCTTATCTAATCATAACAACAGCAGTAATAACAATAATAACACTAACGGAACTTCGACTACCAACAACGGGGCAGACAAGCCAAGTGGTAAGGAGAATGAGAACCGTGAACCAATTTATGCGAGTCAGAACCGAGAACCAATTTATGCAAGTCCTTGTGCATTGGGTATTGCCAAAGCCGTTGGCGCTGTGATAAAACCAGAAGAACTTATGGTAATAAAATCGTATAATGAATTAAATAGTTTCCTAATTAAAACCTTTGAAACGTAGTATCTCACCCTTAATATTTCACAAATGAACATTTTAGAAAGTTCATCTGAAAAAGACACCCATGAGCAGAACACGTTCAGCCCCTCCTTTAGGTAGAGTCGTGCCCGATGCTCAACCCCTCGGTCCATGTAAGTCAGTCAAGTCAAATGACGGGTTGATGTTAGGTCAGGAGGGACTGCGAAAGTCTAACACAGCCTTGAACGGATCGACAAGTAATCTATCTACAATTGGTGAGCCCTCCACGAAAGCAGCAGTGATTGCAGAACTAGCCGAATCGAGTCAAGTTGGAGGAGTGAGGGAGTGGAAGGAGGAGCTCCGGAGACGACAAATCGAAGAGGAGAAGAGCGTTCAGAAAGAATTAGCACAGTATTACCAACCTGTAAACTTCTTTGCAGAGGTGAGCAAACAACTTCTCTTCATTTTTTTCGCTGACTCAATGCCTTCGACCAAGTTAAAAAAATGGAAATGAATTTGTTTAGGTTCCTTCAACTGACGTCACTGGAGCCCCGATCCCTGCATGGAAGCGACAAATGATGGCGAAAAAGGTAGGCATATTATTTTGATTCTGAGATTACCTCCTCATTATTAATCTTTGACCAGTTCTTTCCTTACAATCATTTTGTTTCAATCTGTCTCATGTACAAAGGCTGCGGAGAGAGCACGTAAAGAGGCTGAAGAACAAAGAAAATTAGAGATCGAGGCAAAACGTATGGCAGCAATTCCATTATGGCGACGCCAGCTTCTTCAGAGACGTGAAAGTGCAAGCGATGGGAAATACGCTCAATAATAGTAATCATATTAAAAAGCCTTAATATACTTAACTAATCCGCATGTTTAACTATCTATAGTTTAGGTAAATAATATAATGTATAAATCCTATTATATATATTATACTAACGCGCATAAACTACATATATATATACGTACATACTTCATAATGAGAATGTGTAAAAATTTTAAAACTATTAATTTTATAAAAAAGGGTACTGCAAACTACCACTACCTTCCACTGCTCCTATGTTTCTAGAGAGAATGAGAGTGAGTGAGTGAGTGAGTGAGATCAGTCATTATTATGCTTGCCTTAACTGATACAATCTAGATGAAAGAAAATTTTCGTTGACTTTGCCAAGGACTTGAAAACGTAAATTTCATGAATCACCAATCATTATATAGCGTGATGATGATGATGTGATGTTTTATAATAACGCGTGCATTTTAACGCACTCTCTGCAGTTTACATGATGCATACATACATATATATTCGCAATAGTGTTAAAATGCATTTAAATAGGTATGAATTGATACCACACGAACGAAGCTCACACACACAACCTCTCTGAACTGAACTGAAGTTTAACTTGAGTGTAACGCTGTTTTAAGCCCAAAATCATGGCATACACTAACTGGCTATATATACTATTAAATGTAATATTGTTGATAATCATAATAATAATAATAAATCATAAATCTCTGTATTACACATTTTTACTTTTTTATCTCTCAAAAGTTGTTACGCCTTTCTAGTGTTAGCTTTTTGGTTGTTGTTGCACAACACTCAACTAACTCCTCCGCCACTGCAGCTGCATTAAACTGTGTAACGCTCCTACTGCCATTTGCTGTGCGCGAAAAAATGTAATTGAAATTAGGCAAAAAATCATAATTACCTCGTCAGCATTTTTCTCTCTGTCTGAGTGAGAAGTCCGATTCAAACAGGTATGATGATTATGAAGCATACACTTATGCCAAAAAAAAATTGTAGGCTCGAAGGGCTCTACTACAAAAGTTTTTGAACCAATAATAACGCAAACGAAAAACAATAACAACAATTAAAATGGCTACTGATTCTGTCCATTATCGAGTCAGGAGGAGAGTTCTGTGTAGTGTAGGAGCAGTCAATTAATCATTTTTGCCGTCCGTGGAACAATGTTTGAAAAGTCTTCACGTAATAATAAAAAATATTTTTTCATACTTTAGATTCATGCTTTTCAATGATTTAAAATCTGATAGCATCTCTTTTAATGTGAAAAACGTCCGTTTCAGCCTTAAAATGAATTTTAATGATGGTTAATGAAATTAATTTTTACAATGGGACCTTTCTAAGAAATGAAAAGTATATTTATATTTATATTTATGAGGGATGATGAGTCGTGGATAATAGCGATCTCATGGGGCTTTAGCTAACCTAGAGAAATTGAGAAAATTCTGTCATTTCAAGCGATGGTCTAATCTTTTGTTCTACCATTCGTTTGGTGGAAAATCTGTCGAAGCAGCGATTCCTCTTATCATCGTAATTGATGATTCGTAACAATCAAAAAAATTGCGTTTAATTGCCCGTTCACTTGCAGAAGTCGCAGTTGAAATGCAGTGCAGCAGCAGATAGCTAGCAGTAGCTCTCATTTATGAATGTATTCATGTAGGAGAAAAAACGACCATTTTATGCTGCGAATTATTATGATTTTTTCCATCTGTGGTTTTAGGTCAAATGAATCGTGAATTAGAAAAAGAGGCTTTTTTGAACATAATGTATGTACATTAATTTAAAAAAATGCATAAAAAGGTGTGTATTAAACAGTCCTTCTTTTAAAGTATAAAATGTATGCATATAGACTTTTTATACTTCGTTTAGTCAATTAGTTAAGATAATTTTTTGGTACCAGATACACAGCGTGATTAATTAATGTATCTAATTTTATTATTGATTAAAAATGAGAAGATTTAAAGATAATAACAAGCTTTCGTGTAAAGATACCTACGTAAGATTAGGTCGCTTTTATTGCCGTTGCTCATTCGGATGGCTTAGATTATGATTTTATTCAATCATGCAAAAATTATGATTATTTAAGAATGCTGCTGCTAATTAGCTAAATGTACCTACTTGTATAGTACTTACATACTGTATTTTCTTCCATTCATTATGTTTTTTTCGCAAAAATACCAATGCATTCCAATTTGTAAAGCGTTTTTGTAGAAGTTCATTTTTACTACTTTAATGTATTGCCAATTTTACCATGTGAAAAGAAAAGTAATTAGTTTGGCTGAGTCGCGTTTTAGTTCTTTTGTAAAAATGCACTTGCTTATCGAAGCACCTTATGTGTATTGAATTGTTTTGTGTATGAAGTAGTGTTGTTCCGTTCCTTCATGTACGCTGTTAGATTTATAAGTTTTCGGAAATCCTTACCAGAGCATTTTATTTGTCATCATCACAACATCGTCATCGCTGTCTGATGAATCTGCTAATTATATGCATGTCGTTTAATATGTAAACTTACTTTTTTTTAGAAATATTAGTGATGCTGATCTTGTACTGTCGCCGACTATTTATAGAAATAAGCTTCGTGAGAGAAAAAACATTGTAACAGATCCTGCTCCCATATGAATTTTTTAATTATATATTTTTCCTCTTTGGGATTTAAAACCAGCCATGATTTAAGTCATGGATTAATTTTTAAAACTTCATGTACATTCTTACATGGAATTTTATATATTTGTTTTAATAAAATTTATGTAATCTTTTGAGTACTGAAGATAAGTTGAATTCTGATTCATCTTTAATCCTCCGATGGCATATCTTTTTCTAATACGCGCAGAATCCTATTTCCATGATGCTTCCCATTGTCGTAGAGAAAGTTTACTTCCTTGATGAGGTCAGTTTTTTGACAGGTATCAGTTAGGGAAGCGCAGTTGATTATCACGTTGCATCGAGCACCCCAGATTCCAGTTTCCAAACATTTTATTGCCACCTTAAGCATCAGAGACAACGAATCAAACAATTGAAGTGAAAGTTTCGACGATTTTTTGTTGGTGATTTTTTTACATGACATGTGTATCAACTGACCTGGATATCAGAAAGACAATTTGGATTCCCATGAGCTGCAATCTGCTCAATCTGCGGCCACAGCGAAGAAAGTTTCCTTGCAAGATCCAGTGGAACATTGATTGCATCCAAAAGGGCCTTCTGTGCCAGTTCAGATTCTGGATTTTTCGTCGCGCGACAAGCGGCCTAAGTTGCATGAAAATAAATGTGACAACACTGAAATCCTCAGTAGAATTAAAATTTCCCCCTGTAATAGTTTTTTTATTAATTACCACGTAGGATTCAAACGCTTCCGTATCAGCCTCAACTAACGGTAGGATCTCGTCAACAACCGCGTAAAGTGGAGGGATGGCGGTTCTCATAGTGCTATCCAGTGACTCCCACTGTTTCTTGCCGTAAGTCAGAAGCCCCACCATGCTTGCCAACGACGCACCCTTTCCATATACCAATATGATAATGCAGCTAAATAACCCACATATTTTTAAAATTGCACAACCCAAGGAACTTACCAGGCTACCAACTAAAGCCGCTACTGAACCACCCCCAGGAGCTGGAGTCCTCGCTCGCACCTTATTCACGAAGTCGGTGACTTTGGCGTGAATCAATGGTTTGGGAGGATCCGTTGCCTCGACTTTCCATTCAATTATCCGTTCCCTTTTCAAATGAATTAAAATTCTTTTTCTAGCACGTTTCATAAAAGCACTTAGACAATGCACTGCAATCATGGATTCAAACTATACTTGGGATCAAATGGATAAAGGGAATTCAACCCAAGCCGATCTATAGCCAATCGAACTTTTTGTTCTGGATCAAATATACATAGTGACTCCTTTTCGATGTAAAATTCAGCTGCCTTCAGCATAGCTGACAATGGTACGAGGCCAACCTTTCAATCAAAAATGTCAAATCACCCTATAGTAATATTATTTGTTGATTGGTGATCATAATTGAAAAATCATAATTGCACTATTAAATCATTCATGGAAATCATATGAATAAACTTTCAAATAATCATACCAATTCTGATCCCACGACAGACAACTTCAAAGCTTCAGCTCCTGCCTTAGCCTGAGTAAAAGATATAAGCATATTATGCATGTTATTGGGGCGTAAATCCCCAAATTTACCCATTTGAAAAATATTTATGAGACACTGACCTCTTCGAATACGACGTGAAGTGGGCATAGTTCTTGATCAGTGATGTTAAATGAAATCTGGGCCATGTTGGCCTCGTCTAACCACCATCCGATTCCCTGTACTGCTTTTAACTTTCCTTCTTTTCCAGGTCCCCTTCCCGATTCTCGCAGGTCAAGCGCAATTCGGTGCGCTTGCTCTTTAGTAGAAAGCATGTTGATGTTGTATGCAAGTAAAAACTTACGCGCTCCTACACGTTGCAAGTTGCAACCATGCAAAGGATCATATATAATGCAATCATCATTACGCAGTTATTTTTGTTTTTTAGTAAAACTGTTTTACGCTCATGGGTTCATGAAATATCGACATATGAATATTACATACCAACCATCGATGCTCCCCATCGAGGAACGAACTTGGCAGGTCCAAAATTCGGTTTCCATTCTTCAAAGGTTATCTGCAAAGTTTACTTCCTAGTTTAGTTTACCATCTTATTTAGCTATTCCATAATATATGAATGTTTAGCTTCACCTTATCCTTTAACCCTTCATATTCCCCTGATCTTATTTGAGGAACTGTCTTCCGATATTCTAAGGTTGAAGCGAACCCGTAAAGGTAAATTGGAATTTCCAGCTCATCCCCCAACCGCTTTGCGAGCGTTTGAGCACATTCAACACAATCTTGCATCGTTGCATTCCGAACGGGGACAAATGGGCAAACATCCATAGCTCCCAATCTGTGCATAAGGACTATATGATAAAATTCACTCCATCAAAAAAATTGTCTGAGTGTTTTATGATTCGTTTCCATTCGAACCGTGGATGTTCGCCGCTGTGTTTAGTCATGTCAATCAGGTCCATTGCGATTTTCGCTGCATTGAAAGCCCCCTCAATCACTGCGGCAGGAGTACCTGAAGGGGAATGCATAGATTTTATGGGTTACCACATAATCAAAGATTCACTATTAGCAGAACTATATGGATGCTATTATTTTTTAGGATACTCGTACCAACAAATGTGTAGACAGTCCTGTTGGTCGATATTCCCGGATCAACGCCTAGCAAGTTCACCCCCTTCGTACCTTTTATGGCGTTTGCAATAGCATCGATGACCTACTAGTTATTTAAAGTTAGTAATTACATCGCTTCTGATTGATTGATTTTTCGGTCAATTATCGCACCTTTTGGTCTCGACCCTCGGAAAAATTTGGAACACATTCTATCAGCCGCCGGTCCATGATTTAAATCGCAAAATTTCGATTGCAAAGGGAGTATTTTTCGTTAGTTTTGGGATGTGATTTCAGATTAACATACAACTACCGAAAAACTTTTTGAATGAAGAAAACTATTTAAACTACTTTGCCATGCCCATGCATTCACCTTGTATTCACCTTTCTGGATCGAAGAAATCATAGCTTACGAATGGCTCACAAATTCTTGTTATATAGAGCATACCTATATATCAGTAATAAAATGTTCCGGTTTAAACTCCTCAGGAAAGCTGTCACAAAAGCGTGTCTTGTATCATGTGATAATGCATGGCAATTTAAACGAAGTGGGATGACATTTAACTGCTTTTTACTTAGATAGAACACCGGCACATCATAAGTCTTCATAGTCTTAAAAATTTGATACATGCCAAATGTGTTGATGAAGAAGATTAAAGACGCACGAATCCCTAAAACGTAACATCAGTAGCAATGCAGAAAAAATCATTGTACTTTTCCATCCCACCAATTGTGAAAATGCCAGAATTATTGCATAATTTATTTTGTATTTCGTTTTTTATATGTGTTTTCATAACCATAATACGACTTATAAAGATTCAGTCAAAAACAAACGGTGCTGTTTTACATACAAACACTTTACCTAAAAGATAATTAAGTGGTATAGATAGACGGACAAAGATAGTCAAGGATTACAATAGAACAAAAATTTATATAATATCCCTAATTCTAAAACAAATCTTGTCCAGATTTCTTGTTAACGATTTATTGCTCTTAATTATAGCGGGCGTAAAACACTAAAGAATACGATTGCAGCAACAATGATTAGGAAAGGCAGCCACGTCTTGATGAAACCACTGAAGTTGACAAATCTTCCATGTATCAGCATTCCCCAAGCCATCCACACCATATTCCACGAGGATGACGACTTGTAGTTCATCAGGTTTAGTGCATGGGCACAATGGGAATGGCAATTGTCACAAATTAAATTGTGATTACGCGTTTTGTACACTTCCGACGCTTCGTATACCGCACGATCCCACCCTAACAATTCAAAAACAAAATAACAATTCAAAAATAAGAGTTCTTTTCGAAACATATGAAACAATGCTTAATTTTTGAACACGATTCTTACCCGAAATCCCTCCTTGAGCTTCATGAGGATCCAATACCCAGTACCGTGTGGGCCAACCGAAAGCCATCGAGTCTTCAGAGACATAGTAAGGACCCGCAAAGTCTCTGTGTGAATGTAATTATCAAAATCTGTTATATATCCCCTTTATATGCTATACTCATTCCAACAATGACTAATATAAAACCAGCATTGATTCGACATTTAAAATTCATGTATCCTCACCTTATTACGCCAGTACTGTAGGCGATTCCCATATGGCCAATGAAAGGAAATAACCATCTGCAAAAGTTTCAGAACAAGTTTCGATTTTTATAATTTTGAAATAGTCGATTGACTGTAGCTACCATTTAATGAATTACAAGTCTTACGTTAGAAAAGGTATAGGCGTCCAAACTATACAAAAAGGAAATCTATGTCTGCGAGGATCAAACGTGGACAAGCCACCTCCACCGCCACCACCACCTGCAGTTCCGTAATCTGCTGGAGAGGAAACTGAATCGTCATCCCCTCCCGACATCCTCTTTCCTGAAATTTTCACGGAGCCCGTATCAATCGTCATTGTTCAGACTCATCTAAAAATATAATATTTACAAAAAGTGAAGCTTTGGAAAAGTATGCAATGTATGTACGCTTTCGCTTTACAACTATTACAACATTACATTTAATGCGTGTCTGCTGAATCTGAATCACTGTCTCAATTTAGCCTTACCTTACCTATACTTTAATATGCAAACGCAAAGGCTCATCAATCAAACTACGTATGGATTGTTCTAAATGTATCCTAACAACTTCCTCTATCAAACGTGGTTAAGGTGCGTTTAAGTTAAACCGCAATTGATCAGATTGATTATGATTATTAGGCTTTTTATGCATCTTCGTGCTAGTATTGCAACATGAATATTTTACTTATATGCATCGAAGACTTATATGCATAATAGTATGTGGATTTAAATTAATACTAGATAAAAAATTGAAACTTCTCCGGATGGAAAAATATGCAAAGATAGGAATCAGAGGGGTAAAAGGTCAGGTGAGGAAATACTCCATCACTACCCTACATGCTTGTGTTTCTAGACTTTTACTAATATCATTTATGAAGTACACATATGTAGCATCAACGAGAATCTGGAATACACGTGGATTTAGATAGATTTAATTAACCTTTACCCCGGTTTGTCAATGATGATCATGATCAGGCGATATATGCATCGGATATCGGAACATTTTAAGTTTCAGTTTCAGTACTAAGGTTTAGTGTACAGCAACATACCATGTCAATAGAAAGCTGTCCTGCACTTTTTCCGTGCAACAAAGTGCAATGCAACATGATTTCATATTATGATCATTTCTTTAGATTGGCTTTGGATCTTAATTAAAACTGATACTATCAAAGCTACAGAACATAATTGGAAATTGAGTGACTATTAAAAATGCTGTGAAAATGAAAAGCGGAACATTTTAGAATGACCCGGTTCCGTTTCCTAAAACAGATGCCATTAAAATGTTCTCCTTTGTCATTATTGCAAACAAATCATAATTGTATTCTCTTTAAAAAATCTCTTAAAACGCACATCGTATTTACTTACCGTAAGTAAAAGCATACTGACTCATTTGTGACTTTTTAAGACGAAGTTTTACTAGCAGCGCTGTTTACACAGGGAGAGCCACGCAAAAATCCTTGAGTGAATATTATATCGTGACAAAGGCCGAATTAGTAACTGTTATACTGCAAACCATTTGGTTTTAAGTACTTCTCTGGCTTACTTTTTCAAGCCATATACATATACACGTTCATACTAGGCACCATTAACAAACTGCTCCTTATGTCTTGTGTCGTTGTAAAATCTTTTTACGACTCACTCGCTATTGTTTCCGATCCATTCCCCCAAAAATACACATGAATGATTGTTTCTTCGTCAGTTTTGCAGAACAGAGAGAAGATATTTTAAAGATAAACAATCATGTATTGTATTGATGTTGAACAGTTTTTTAACGTGTCTGCTGACTCATTTACTACCTCACAATGTAAGAAGATAAATGCGCCATAATAGTATATTACTTCAAGATTAAGGATAGCTTAATAAGACGGTGATTATAAAAATCACTGCAAAAACAGAGAGAAGACGTGAATAGTGGCGTTGGTGGTGGTGGATAGCACCACCAAATTTCCTAAAAGTTTAATGAATCTTTTCTCATGCACTTCGTTCGTCAAAGAAATAGAAATGTTTT
>JAHZNI010000281.1:0-15392 GCA_027744415.1 Seira ritae
TGCTTTTGCTTTGTTCTCGATTCTTTAGAAGATATTCCACTGCTACAGTTATGATGGCCGATGGAGCTGCAGTAGTACTTGTCTGGAGTACGGACCTTCGTTTTGCTTTCCATGTTCAGTCATAGTCGTTCCTCGTGCGATGCGGTACGAGAGACAGATGCATGTGAAACCTAGACCCTACCTAGACCAACGACAGACAGAAAGCATGATCCCCGCCGGCAACACAACACAACGACTTGCAACCCTTAATGTCTGTTCCATTGAATTCTTTCCAGCAGCCCTGTTGGGTTCGTTGGATATTATGCCGTGGAGTTATTTTCCATTGGACACGGTAGAATGGATGATGTGATATTTTATTCTATCTGTTTTCCATTCTACCCGGAACTAAAATGTATGGAATGCCTGTTCCTGCGACTTAAAAGGCAAGAAGAATGTGAAAAGAAAACCTAGTAGGTAACTTACGTATGAATGAAAAGAATCTTGAGAAAAATGTTGCAGCCTAAATCATTAAATGTTAAGCTACAAACAAGACATGTCTCGTACCTAAAGCATCGAGTTAATTTTTGATTGCTGTTGTCGATTTTGATTTTTTTTGTAAACTGATTGTGAGTCTAAGAGGCTAAGACAGGTTGCAAGTAGCAATTAAAATTGTGATTTTATGGCTGCACAGTCAATTTACAACCCTGACTCTACCGACTTTTACTTTCATTAGTAAATATTTTCGTGGATGTAAAGGTGGATGAACTGATTTTCTTGAGAGAATAAAAACATTAACCTCACCACTTCTCCCTCATTCATAATTTATTGACCGACAGCATACGAGATACGACTAAGTAGCGACCATGGAAGAAGAGAAGACGAGGGTGAAAAACAACGTCTTACCTAGTTGAAACATGCAAAAGCAAACTTTGTTTGTCGATTGATCGAAGATCATTAACTAATGGCGTGAAAAATGCGTTCATGTTCGGGTGTGCGTTTAGTGATAATGAAGTACCTAAAGCCGAAACGCATACATGAGTAGCCTTTGAGAATATTCAGCATGAAATACAGCCGTACCTTAATTTCGCAATAATAATCATTTATTAATTCATCGATTCATCACCGAATATGACTGCATCATTTAAAAAAAAAGAACTAGAAAATATTTTGTGAATGCACAAAGAAGACTTAAAACTGAGGAGGGGTAAGTCTTTCCTTTCATCCATGACATGACGTGAGTCATGAGCTTTTGTGTATATTGCATCATTTAAAAAAACGTTTTACAATCTTACTGACTTCCAAGCAATAAAGATGTAATTGCACAAAGATCGCTTTGAAGGAATGCATTCATTCATATATTTTAATTTCAATTGATTTCTATTGCGTCAAAAGTGTAAGTAAGCAATTTTTTTAGAAAATGATAAAATACAACCAACTACCCCACTCTAACTCTATACTTTCCCTTTGTATCGATAAAACTTGTTGTAGACGTCATAAACAGCTTTGAAAACTTCTCGGGATCCTGTGGCAAGCATTGAGTTGACATGAGAGATGCCGTGGTCATCACACATGTCAAGGAGTTTATAGCATCCACTTAGAAGCGGGTTCTGGAGGATGAAAGAAGGGAAATAAATTCACTTTTAATTTACAAATTATAAAAGCTCAATAATTAATCAACTTTCCCTCTCATTCAATTCACTCACTTACCTTCACAACAGGGTAGACCGTGATCTTGTCAAACTGCTGTAGGAAGACCACAATGAGATATGGGGATACTCGGGCAAACTCATGCTTGCCAACTTTAGTAGATTGGCAGATTCTACAAGAGAAAGAGAGTCATGTCATGTCATATAAAATATGTATCAGGATCAAAAAGAGAACTAGAAAATATTTTGTGAATGCACAAAGAAGACTTAAAACTGAGGAGGGGTAAGTCTTTCCTTTCATCCATGACATGACGTGAGTCATGAGCTTTTGTGTATATTTACCTTTCAATACAATGTCCACATTGGCGAAGATCATAAATTTCTCTGTCGGTCAATTTATTCCTTTGATCTGCCCTTTTCACTAAACTCTCCACTAGAGATTGAAAGCACTGTAGAAAAAGAGAATAAAAAATCTATCAAAACACTAGCTCACCGAACAAAGAACGAAACTGACCAGATATGTACATACATACATAGTTGCATCTTCATCCTTCTACTTTCATTTTGGCATCAAACTGTCAACCAGTCTATTTATGATGTGATAACTAAATCGACATTCATTTGACAAGATCATCAAAATATAAAGATCGCATGACTCTTTCTGCATTGCATATATAGAAACCTGCAATTTAATGACTTTTCAATCGGATTTTAAAGCCGTGAAAACGGGCTAAGGCTATTATTTTTGAAGACATTTCTAGTGCGGTCGCGGCAATTTGCAACCAAAGAAGCTTCATTAATATCAATCAATAAAAATTAATACAGACAAAAAAGTTTCCTTTTTATGATGATGCTCTTATGCTATTCATGAAAAAAGAATGAGATGATCTACTTTTTCAAGATGACTATTAATAAGAAATGCATAAGACAAGACACCCTTCTACCTTACCTGAAGGAAAATATGAGTCCG
Organism: Seira ritae; assembly: GCA_027744415.1. NCBI lineage: Eukaryota > Metazoa > Arthropoda > Collembola > Entomobryomorpha > Entomobryidae > Seira > Seira ritae. The sequence goes on from JAHZNI010000281.1 coordinate 2,596, forward strand.
GAATGATAACACATCAACCCTATGCAAAGCCAGAGCATTGAGCAAATCCCCAACGGATAGAAAGACGGTCTTGAATGTCGCCACGTCTTCAATCTTGTCAAGAGGAACGGCAGTCACGGAAGAGAGGCAAAGTGCCAAAGCGTTCAAATTACAGAGGGGCTACAAAAATTGAAAATAAATCCTTCGTGCATAAAATTAAATTTAGTAGTAAGTCCTTTAAATGACGCGTGAAATAATCATTCTACTCTACCTTTCTACTTCTCAAGAGTCCCGTTTGAAGCTGCACATATGGTAATGCTAAACGAATGAAGTCTTCAGACTCCTTCCATATTTGAATTTTTTCCAAGCATTTGTAAAGACTGAGTTCTAATGCACTTCTACGGATTTGCTTTTTCTTCAAGTTATCGGCTTTTATTTCAGCCTCGATCAGATTTCTAAGAATGTGTGCCACAAGGGAAAGCTCTGTCTCTCCATCCTGTGAATTAAGTTATTGACATAAAAAGCCGTTAATGCAAATCATATTGTTCTGGTTTTCATAAAAATTGGTAAGTAAGAAAACTATGATTTTCATTGTACATCATAATATTGCTTATCTCCTCCACATAGGCTTGGCTTACCATTCGCTGAACCGTAGAATCACAGATGGTTTGAAATTCATTTTCATTTGTAACTTCCAAAATGAGCCGTAATATGCCTTTCTGGGGAATACTCCTACTTCTACCTTTCCTCTCGATTGAATTAGCATTCAAACTGCCACTTTCCTTATTTGAACTGGTGCAAGATGGCACAGTAGCGTCGGCTTCCGATGCACAGGAGTCCCATAGTCTGGGTAGAAAATCGTCAGGCAGCTTAGCACGGAACTCTTCAAAATCCTTTAAAGATTCATTGAGAAACTGCAGACAGTTGAACAAAGGGACGGCGAGGAGCAGCATTTCCTTGTCGGTCTCTTCATATCCTCCGGTTTTCTTTTTCTTTGATTTGCTAACTTCCATAAAGTCAATTGCAAATTGCAAATAAGGAAGGACAATGACATTGTACTCTGATGCGTCTTCGACATTCATGAATGATATCCCTTTCAAGAGTAAGTAGCAGGTTTGCATTACGCGAGAAACAAAGGGGAATGATGAAGAGTTGGTCGTCCACGATTCCTCTGACGTTCCACTACTTTTCCTTTTCTTTTTATTCAGTTTCTTGATGCCGTGAATTAGACTGTGAAGTTCAGTGATGATTGAGCCATCTGACAACTTGCTTACCGCAATATTTGCTAACTTCTTGAAATCATTCTTGAGCAAGGAAGTTGACTTCGACTTTTCGTCAATAGCCTCCTACGTTTCAAGAAGATAGGACAAAAACACATCATTGCTTAGATTTAGATTTTTTATGAGACTTTTGATAGGATTAGATAGGATTGTAAGTGAAAATGAAAGTTTTTGGATTATTGTTTTGCAACTCAAAAAAGGAAGTTTTAAGCAATAACACGCTTTGGGGCGGAGTGAGACAAAAACTTTCAAGACTCTACTTAAGATATATTTTCATTACTCAAATGACAGGAGAAAATGACTTACCTGCAAGATAAAGTCCAACACGGATATGCTAAGATTTCCGCTTGTCGAATCTTTCGTCAGTTCAAAATGCTGGCAAACAGAATCCATATTTGTTTCGCAAAAATCCTTTGCCGTTTTAGGTGAAATGTAGATATTCTCAAGAGTTAAGAAACATAGCTTCTTACAACCATTATCGGAAATGAATTCAGCATTTTTCACGAGCAAATTAAACAGTCCAGTCCAGTTCAATTGAAATAAAAATTCATTCCCCTGAGACCCGTGACCACATGCACTTAATATTGAAATCAAGCCTTCGACAATTTCTTTATATTCCGTACGCCCAATCAATGCTGTCAACATCAGAGAGCAACAAAGGAAGGCAAAAGTTTTAAGTAACTTTGGATAACGATCCAATGCTTGATGCTCCAGAAATTGGAGTATTTCTTTCATTAACTCCGGCGTATGCTCATGATCTTCATCATCCGCTTTTCCATCATGTTCACTTCTCAGCGTAATCAATTCATTCACGATTTGGATTCCAATTTGCAGATATTTCTTCAAGGAATCTGACGCGCTTTGATTGTTTCCTCTGATGGTGTCCAATTCCTGAAGGATTTTAAGTTTGAGGTCAGAATCCATAACCTCATGAGAAAATCGCTTCAAGGAACGGCTCATTGAGCCGCTCTTTCCAGCTCGTTTAATTCCTTCATGCAACGTCTCGAGAATTAGAGCCACTCGAAACTTCACATTTGTAATGGAGTACATGTGGGCCGAATCCTTAGTTTCAGCCATTAAAATTCTTGATGTGAACATCTTCGCATATTCCATTGTTTGTGCAATATCCAGATACGACGAGGCAAGATCCAAAATATCTTCGATATTTTCATCATAAACATCATTAACCTCCTTCTTCTGGAACAAATGTTGATGAGTCCAGATAAATTCGGCAGCAACTTTAATGCTTCTTTCGAGGTTTTCCACATTCTCAATTACTGCATCGCCTTCCTCCTTTTTTATTTTGATACTCTCGTCCCCCACCTCAGCGATGTGTGGGTCGATTGAAAGTGAAGACTCCCCTGTCATTATTTCCTTTCTTTGTTGATCAATCACAGCCAAACACTTCAATTTCAAAGCCACCAAACTGACCTACATGCAAAGAATTTCAAAAGGAACATGAATATATAGTTACATATGTTTACACATATATACGACGCCAGACGCAAAGACCGGCTTGCATGCCTATTGCCTACACAATATGTAGTTTTTAGAACTTACAAAAGGTGAAAACGAAACTCATGCATTAACATTTCTCCTTCACCCCGACCAAGTTAATTATTGAAAGAACACGAATCAATATCCAATTTTGTCAATGCAGAACATCATGTAATGCGACACGTAAAAACAAAAGTGATCGATCAGGCAATCAAAAAACAAAAAGCCATCGAACTTGGTATTAAAGCAAAGCTTCTCATCATCAACTTTAATCACAATGACTAATCCAATCCACATCATTTGCATGCGAGAATATGAATTTGCATCATAGAATATGAAGTCGTCGTCGTGGACATCAACGCATCGAATCATTTTCTACGCTTGAATGTACATGATTGCCAGCTACGCAAAATGGTTTTGAGCAATAATGATAATGATGATCAAGGTAAAAATTGCTTAGGTTTTCATTGTAAAATGCTGCGAACCGAAGTATGTACATATTTAGGTAATATAAATTTCAACCAGCTACGCAAAATGGTTTTGAGCAATAATGATAATGATGATCAAGGTAAAAATTGCTTAGGTTTTCATTGTAAAATGCTGCGAACCGAAGTATGTACATATTTAGGCAATATAAATTTCAAGACATGATCACATATATAGGATTCCTTGAATGTCTTCATCAAAAAGTCAGAAGTTTAAAAAGTAATATGCATAGGAAAAATCCAATTTAAAAACGGCAAGAAAGGACTATGTATGTAACCAAATGAGGAAAGCACAAGGAAGTAAAAGAATCATTGAACATCAGTAAGTGCTAAAAAGTTAAGTTTACAACCAACAAATACAGGTTTTTTCTTCCCTTGATTGGATTCGTGTCCCTTTACCTTGAACTTTTTTTTTTGGTTTGGGGTAGTCATCATGATTGAGCATTCAATGGTTCAGTTGTGAATAAGTATTTTTATTCCATAATCATTATATTATGGTCTTGAACATGAAAACTCATAAAAGAACACTCAAAATCATTGAAATCTCAATAAAAAGAGTGTCAAACTCCTGTTTTATTACCATTCGCCGAGAACAATAATGATGCGCTCAATTGCGCTCAGCTTTGTAACTGGTATTTACCAGAGTGCTGTCACTTTTGGATAAGTTCAATCTTCACAGGAGATATTTTAAACTTTACAGGAGATCTTACGGTGGTCTCTTTTGGTACCTACTATAATAATGAAAATAAGCCACTAATAATAAGTCGGTAAAGGTAAAGCCATAATATTTTAACGGCTATCTGCCCATCGTCGTCGCTCGTTTCCATTTCATTAGCAAAACCAGCGACTTTCCACTTCGTTTGCTCAGAAACATTCTACAACTACCTTCGGCTTCGACGACTTCTACCTACTACTTACACACCTACCTCAACTCAAGAGGTGTTACCATTCTGAAAGGTCTTTTCCCCCGTAAATTGGCTACAAGTTCTGCCTAGTATTTTGCATTTATTGACCTAATAAATAATGATGCAAGTAGAATAAATAAATAATAAAGTTGGTAGTTTTACGCGCAATTGATGTTCAATTATGCCCACGAGAGTCTGAATCTGAATGAGTGAGAAGAAAGAACGAAAGAAATTTGCAATATATGCTTATTGTTCGCAAAATTTGGCGAATCAATAAAAACTCCCTTTTACATCTTTCACATGTAGATCGCAATTAGCCACATCGTGAATGAAGGCTGTCAAACAAGTCAATTGGCATGCTCGCCGAACACAATAGGCGCGATGTTGGGTAGGCTGCTCAGGAGTGGTTTTTAAAAAACCGCAGGTACATGTCACAAATATAGTCATCTTCCATGATGATCATTATCTGAGCGCACCTGAATGAAAGGGAATTTGTCATTGCAAATTGCAGGACAATGGCATGATTGAAGGGAACAGGTATGTCAATAATATGGGAAACTTTCATTTGTAATTTTTGAAAATGATGTGTGATGCGATGTGATATGCGGCGTAGGTGAGTTTGCTGTTTAGCTGTACGAAAACAAGAATTCTTCTCATTCGCATACCTACATGCTTTGTTATGGGATAAGGGGAAATTCCTTGGCTAGTTGTTCACAATTCACGAAGTGATAGAAAAGCAATCAATCAGAGAGTTACACCCTTTATCAATATGTATTATATTGTCAATGTTCACGCAATAAATTCTAATATCACGGCGAGAAAAAGTAAAAATTCTTTCCTCGTCTATTTTTACTCAATTTGATTTTCAATGCATATAAATCGTACTGCACTAAAATGTTATTTATTGCAATTAAATTATGTATTTCCGAATCTGTTGAGTAGACTTTCGTTAAGGAAAATATACAGAAGGTTTGTGGCAGGATCTTAAGGGGAAATGAACAACGCTTCATAAAAAGACTGAACATAGGCATACGTGTTAAAATAAGCGTTAACACAAAACGAATTAAAAGAACTCTATTTACGACAATGTGGAATTTCGCTGAAAAAATGCGTGATCCACAATTTAAAATGCCAATACCAATAAACCTGAAATCGTTTCACAACTTTTTCAGAACAGGAATACCTTCTTAAAACTAAAAGACTTGTACTGCACTCTCCGATCCAATGCTTTAAAGCAATACTCTAAATGCCATGCAAAAACCGATATCAAACTTGAAGAAGCTATTTATATACTTCGATCTAATAAATTTTAAATGCCGCAGCAGCTTACCCATAAATGTCCTGCTTTGGAATCCTTATTTTTTTCGAAACACTTCCAAAGTGATTTCCATTCCTCGGAAGACAAATACGAAAATAAAAGCGAGAGGTCTTCTGCTTCTTGAAAAGAAAGTTTATCGGGAGAGGGGTTCACCGAGTATTTCATGTTATAGACTAACATGAATTCATGAAGACTGCCCCATGCATAAGATAATCTCAAGAACGGTTGAATGAAATTCAAACCCTGGAAGAGAGGGAAATACCATTAAATGCTACATGATATTATGGACTGGCAATCTGTCAGATTAACATTTTTACTAAATTTGTCTTACGTTAGCAGGAATGACAATTTTTCCAAGGTCTTGTAAACTTTCTCTCAGTTTATTCATCATTTCTCCAACCTTCCCGACAGTTGTAAGGGGGACGGAATAGTCCGCGACTTTAATATTAAGAAGAAATGCTTCGATGAGGTTAACCAACGCAGTAAGAAAAATTGGCATCAACGGATTTTCTGGAATTATAGAATACATCAATGAGATGAAATGTTTAATTTACTTAATAATGCAAGCGTACATTTAAAAATATAACGTAAGCGAATATGACGGAAATAAATTTAATACCTTTCTGCTTCTGCATATCATCATTTCCAATCTTCTTAATGCACTCATCAACAAGATTATGATCTAATGTTTTCCAAAGATCAATGATCTGACCAAACGGGAGAAGAGTCAATGTCGAACAAAATGATTTGGTAAAACGATGTGGCAAAATAAAAGCTACGATCTCTTCCGGAGTTTTTGAATTCGAACTAGTAACGCTTTGCCGTTTCTTCGATTTTTTCGTTTCTCCAGACACAGTTTCAACAATATTCTGCACATTATCTCGCACTGAGCAAAGCAACTTAGCAATTAAGCTTTGGATATCGGTGAAGTCTTTCAAATGTAATAGACAACTTTTCCATGAAATTTTCCATTGCATCATTATTTTCTGAGTTGCAGACATGCCGCTGGTATACAAATCCAAGGATTTTTTCACAAACTCCTTCAACAACTGTAGGGCAAACTTTCAAAAAGCTGCAGAGAAACCGGTAAAACTCTACAGAAGGTTTATCCATCTCTTCAATTAATGATATCAATTTTTGCTTTGTCCATCCATTGAAGTCCTTTTCAAACTGAAGAGTGTTGACATTGTTTTCTACAATCGAATCTAAATAACTAGTAATACGCTCCAACTTTTGTGGTAGTGGAATAGTTGAATCCTTAAGATATTCATTGCAGTTCGAAAGCTCTTCTTCGGCTTCCTTGGACAAATCCCTTTTTTGGCGTTTNATATTCATTGCAGTTCGAAAGCTCTTCTTCGGCTTCCTTGGACAAATCCCTTTTTTGGCGTTTGACGGGTGGTTCATGTTCCGTTCCTAAATTTTCTGCATCATCGTCACCTAATTATTCAATGAGAAATAGACACTCTTTACTTATTACGGCTATGACGTGACATTAAGACATTTATACATTAAGACATTCAGAATTAAGACATTACATTCGGAATTTAGATATTAAGACATTCAGAATTATTTATATTTTCAATTAAAGTTTGTCAATAAAACATCCCAGTAGATTCAAGTTTGATACAGGCGTAAAGCAATTAATTATTTATCGAGCTATTAACATATCAGTCTCTTTACCTGCATCAGCGTCCATTTCGATTTCGTCCTGCATTTCAATATCACCCCCATCTTCATCCTCTTGAGGTGCTTCCATCAACTTTTTCGATTTTGAGGGCATTATTACTACACAAGATTATCAGAAACTAGAAAGCAATCCCTTGAATGTAAACTTACTAAAACAAATGATATATAACTCTAATTAACTAAGATATTTTTTCATTAATTCAAAACTGAAAGTAAAGATATTTTTATAAATGCACTATCCACAACTCCAAACTAAAAACACAAAACACGTGCATTTAGAAAAAATCCGTCAACAAGAAGCAAAGCACATCTTTCACTTGACTTTTGCGCGTCTTGCATTCTCAAACAGATGGTCTTTATGCATGGTTTACAATGCATTGTTTTTTAGCCATCAGCATTAGACCTGCCCATATGACTTTTGGATTCAGTTTTCTGGACTTCTTTCGTGGAGGAAAATCAGATGACTTGAATTGACAACAAACCAAAAAATAACTGTTTACTCGCGTTTACCATTTAAATAATAGTTTGAAGTTTTAACTAAGCGCAAGCCTCTCATTATTACATTGATCTTGGTCATAATACGTCAATAAAATAGTGCCTTTCACCTGGATTTTTTATTAAATCTGAAGGAAACCGCTAAGGATTCTGTTTTTCGGAGGAAACCGCTAAGGATTCATCAACAAGTGGTGAGTTTTTCGAATTTGTAATTTTGGAAATTATGTGCCACTTTTAGCAAATTAAATTTTGATTTGGTTCCAATTGTCACAGGGTTTACTTAGAACCTGCCCCTGGTAAACGTTTAGCCTCTGCCCCTTGACGTAGTTTTTGATTTTCAATTTTTGTGTAAAGAAAGCGCTCTATAACATGCAGCGAACCAGAACGGTCACAGTGGAGAAGGGCGGTGAAACGAAGGTCTACAATCAGGGAGCGATTCAACACAATGCCGCAGTTGTGGAATACACGAGGACCTGCACCGCAGTATTTTCAGGAATGGGAGCTGGAGTGCTTGGACTGACAGCTTTGTATGGGTTCGGATTTTATTTTATCGCTATGTTCGGAATGTGGCTGATATTGATTGCAAAGGCGGGTGCGAATTACCAGCGTTATTTTACATCGCGGAAGGCCATTTTACTGAATGGCTTTTTTGGATCCTTGTTCACCTACATTCTCTGCTGGACCTTTGCGTATGGAATGGTTCATGTTTACTGATTTCTTCACTTTTTCTATTTTGCTTTAAAAAATATACTACTGTAAAATAGGTATAGTTTTTCATACCTCCTACTTCAAACATGTTTTTATGCTTTTTTGTAACATTGTGTAAAAATTGTGCGTAAATTATGGATGAAGTGCGATTAAAGATGTAATTGCAATCTGAACATAACCTATCCAAATGAGGAATATAGTCATAAAATCGTCGTTATTAATATATTTTTAAGTTTTTACTTTTTTGCTCATTGCGCATTTAACGTTTTTGTACAAGAATCATTAATTAATGTGTATTTGGTTACAGAAACGTTCTTTTTTTAAGTAAAAAATGATCCATGGTTTTGACTAAAGATTCTTAAAGGAACCAGATAGATTTTGAATCCTGGCGGGGGATCACTCAGACACTGGTCGCAGCAAGGTTGAATTTGTTGTCCAGCGTTTCCAGCAGTGTAGGGGAAAGTTTGACAGCAGGGATCCGGCTTTCCGCATGGGGGTCCATTACACATGGGAGGTGGAGGGCATGGATCATTGCATTCAGATTGTGTCTCAGCCTTATCATTGTCTCCAGAACAGCCAAACAAGCATGGATTAGGGTAGCATTGGTCATAGATCTCGGCTGGGATGCAGGGACATGGTATGCATTTTTCGAAGTGGAATGGAATGAAATCGTTCTTGTAAGTTGTAACTCCAGCCATTTTGGCGTCTGAGAAGCGGGGCTTGACATTAGGCTTGAAGCTATTAATCCTGGGAATGCATTTGGGGTAGTAGTCCATTCGATACGTGCTTGCTCCTTCCATCGGGGCACAGGATGGGCTTCCAACTGGTCGCATTGATTGCTTCGGTCTTGCATAGTCATACTCTCGGGGGCAATACGGGATATAGCTCACCCTGTAAGTTGAGACTCCTTCCAGTTTTGCATCCGATGGAACGAAAGTTGCAGCAGGCTTGAAAGATGGAGGACGAGGAACCATACAGCCTTTGTAGTCAAATCGATATTGAGAGACGCCTTCCATTTTCGCGCAAGATGGATCAAATGTCCCTTTGTAGGACCAAGATGGCTTTTCTCGTGGAACGCACTTGCAGTAGTAAGCTTCGCGATAAGTGGACAGACCATCCAATTTAGCATCTGATGGAACAAACTGAGCTGCGGGTTTGAAAGACTTGGCCTTCTCTCCACATTTCAGAAAGTAGTGCTCCTTGTATGTCGACAAACCGTCGAATTTGGTTTCTGGTGGCTCGTATTTTCGATTCGGCTTCATGGACTCAACTCTTTCAGCATAGATTCCAACCGGGCATCGTGGCATGCAAGGCTGTGGGCATGGCACTCGGCAGCAATCCGGACGTGGATGACAAGGACACGGTCCTCCACTTATGTTCATTCGTTCAGAGTAACTTGGAGTACGAGACAAGGGCTTCATGTAGTTCGGCATTTGTTGTTGAGATCCGCTTCTACTGGCAGAGTTGCATGCCTGGTCGCCTCCTCCGTTGTTGCTGCGACAGGAAGCTTTGGAGGACATGCGAGAGCAGGGCTTCGGACAAGAAGATGCCATTTTAACTGAGACATTGATAGGAGGGGGACAAGATGGACAAGGGTCACAGGCAGCCATTATGAGAGCTTGAAATTGTCTCTGAAAGCATGAACAAATGTTATAAATCGGTTACTTCCATGCTGCTTAGTTTATAAAAGCAAAAATTGATTATGCATACCTTCAATTCTTTAAAAGCTGCCTATCACTGGAGGTTCATGAAAGAAGATGTGAAGGAAATATACTTTTTCCGGTAGTTCAAAATTATGATACAGAATAATTTTTCATTCGGCCATTTGGAATTGCAGTCTATCGTTCTTCTTCTTGAAACGAAAATGCCACAAATGTGTGAAGGTGGTCGTCGTATTTCCATGGGATTTTTATGATTTAAAGGTGTCACAAGCGTTATCATGGAGCGAAGTCCAGCCAGAGTGAAAGCTTTCCCTGAATATTATGCATTGGAGTAGATCAATTCTTCCTGATGAAAATGTATGCAATGTCAATGTCAGCGCATTATTTTTCGATGATTTATAATTTAATTGCGAATTTTATTGTACATGAAGTTCCTATATTTTGTGTACAAAGTTATCTAAAAACTAACATTGCAAGCGAATAGAAATTATCAATTCTATATGCGATGGTATTGCGTAATAAAGTAACTTCCTTCAACTACACTACAGTAGCATTTTCTGCATACATTATTATTATTTGGTATCTTGTAAAGTAAATACTATATAACATAGTTAATTAAATTAATGCATGGAAAACGCATGCATATCAAACTAGATCCAAGAAACACCTTCAATTCATTGATCGATTTTAGGAATTAAACCTTAAAAAGGTAAACAACAAAAACTCATGAACATCGATGCTTTAGTCACTGAATTCAATTATGCCCATTGTCATTTTGTAGATAACTGCGTTGTTAAATCAGAAAGAACAAATGCATATAAAGAAATACAAAAGATCTTTTTCATACAAATAATAATCAATTATCGCTAATAAATAGAATAGAAGACATAATAAGGAAATTCAAAAACTATTTAATCTAAACTTTTGAAGTAATCAATAGTAAACGTGAATTAATAACGCAACAGTAATACATAGCTAAATTAATTAATATGTCCTAAAATACTTTTTCTCGACGACACAGAGACAACCGAATTAGCTTAGGTGCACACCGCATACGCCTGACCTTTTTGCTGCGCTTGTTTACTGATCGTTAAGTAAACGAAATCTATCGCTCAGCTTCATCCTGGATGTGGTGACGGGAGCCCTGAAATCTGGCATAACTGGAGCACGATCTGCTTTTGATCGACTCTGGATAAATGCAATTTTCCTCTGAATCTCTGGGTTTAAATGGCTGCTAGACATCTCATCAGCCAAGTCATTGGTCATGGTTCTGACGATAGAGGTATTCCAGTCGAGTGCGCTACCACCACTGAGGGAATAAGAATGAACACATGACATACATATTTTAGGAATAAATAATATGCATGTCTCCTTCACGATTATACACATTTCTTAGTTTTCGACGTTAAAAGATTTACCCCATGGCCATGGCAGGAGGAGTCCGTCTGGCAGACCTATTTCTTCTTCGACCTCCTGTCGAAGTTGAGGGTCCAGCAAAATTGACAGTTCTTTGTGGTGGAGATACCAGACGATTTCTGGCCTTCTGAGCTCGAGCAATCTTCATCTGCACAAGAGCTCGTTCCATCTTCTTCGCGTTTGAGTTTCGAACCGTAACGAATCCGTTTTTACCAAGTGCTACTCTACCACTGACAGAAATCTATATTCAATCGAAAGATTAACACGTAAATCAGCCGCACTTGGGATTGGAGTATTTTGTAAACGCAAGAGTATTTTGACAGAGACTTACGAGTTTCTTTTGCTTTCCGGCAGCAACTCCTCCCTTCAATCGACTCACAAGAAGTTTTGCTCGCTGAACACGCTTCTTGGCAAGCTTCTGAACGGCCCTTTTCGTATTTCGATTCGGTACAGCAAATGTTTGTCGGTTCAATGCCACCTTTGCCACTTTGTTCACTCGCAACCTTCTTGCCTGGTTTCGTCTGGGGTTAACAATGCCGACGCTGGCACCTCCAGTGTTGGCCTTAGTCCCCTTGAAATAACGGAAGTTGGCCGCTCCAACTTGCTGAAGACCAGAGCTACCTTGTTGCCCTCCCGAGTTTCTCCCGCGTCTGATCTGACGATTACGGTTTCGCCTGTTCCGGTTAAGTCCTTGACCTTGAGCTCCTGCTCCACTACCTCTTACACGATTTCCACGGGGAAAGCCAGATCCGTTCTACTCCAATCATTTAGCAAATCATAAATTCATGACTTAACTTTCAACTTCATCTCAAATTCCTTCACACTACAACTATGTACAACAAAAATCTTACCGCGGGAAATTGCCTGTTTCTGCCACCACCGAAGTTGTTACCATTGCCTCGCCGACGTTGAACCTTCAACGATGGAAGAAAATTCAAACATCATGGTTTCATTATTTTAATACTCTTACCGAGAACAAAGTCAAATTATATCTGGTGATCATGGATTTGAAAACTAAATGCCGGATCCTAAATAATGGCTCGTGAAATACTTAAGATGTTGACACCAGAAGAGCTGCAGTAATGCGGTTCAGATAGGAACGTAGGCTGCAACACGTCTTCTCCGTGATTCAATTTTCTTTCTGGTTTACTCTTCAAACTCTCCAACGATCGACGAGAAAATGCTGCGACTTGTGATGTGATTCTACAAATATGGTACTTTTTCTTTTTCATTGCGGGCCTAAACGTAGACAGTAGATAAATGCCACAGTTATGCTTCATCTAAGAAGATGAATGGGGCCATCAGTACTTCCGCCTTGTCACAGTATAGCATCTTCTGGCATATGATTAAAAATCCAGATAAAAACT
>JAHZNI010000282.1:0-14335 GCA_027744415.1 Seira ritae
TGAAACATTAATTTGCCGATAGGTTAACATTGCGTACAACACCATTTGGCTACAAGACAAAGATTTGATTGGAAATCAGAGTCCTACCACATTTAAATTCTAGAATTATTAGAGAGTTTGAAATTTGAACTTAATTTATGGAATAATTATGGCAATTTTCTTCTGCAGAGTATCAGTGTCCCGCTTGCATGCATATATGTACAGTTGGACAGCCTTTTCTCGTCAACGGACGTTTACCAAATGCGAGTGGCAAGCAATTACATGGCTTTCTCGGTGGCAGTGGCAGGAAGCTATAAAGTTATAGTGTTTTTCGTTCGTTGCGAATTGCCGTGACTAAAACCAATCAATTGTCATGTTATGTGAATTCAGTGTTTGCAAGGTTTGCATAAAGCGCTTTTTATGAAAAAATTTTAATTCCTAGCGAGCAAAAGAGTGCTTGGATGCTTGCTTATGTTCTTTTCTAATATTCTATTTTTGACACGCTCACTGACCTCAAAAAGGAAAAAAATATTTAAGGAGCAAAAATGTGTTAATTTGCATATTTTAAGGAGCAGATTCAAAATCACTGCGTAAATCTCCACCCAGTTCTTACAAAATATGACGAATTGTTTCAGGGACGGCGCGGATTTGCCGGAAAATTCTGTGGCCATGAAAATTATAATAGTATGTAATACGTTGGAAAGTGGTCGTTTGATATATTGATCACGGTTTATGGTTGGTTGGTCGATATTAACTTCCTGTCTCGTTTTACTGCACTCCTTGGCAAATGTGTATGTAGACTTTGCTCTTTTGAAAATGTACTGTTTTCATCGCGCTTTTAATGCAATGTTAGGGCTTTAAATCACGCTCTATAGGAATAGGATTAGATATAGTGACCAGGTTGTTAAGAGGGTTTGGATTTTTTTCCAACGAAGCATCGAATGTCTGAATCCAGAATCGATTAAATTTTTTTCAATATCCCTTTCCTGGATTCTTAATAAACGAAATGTAGCCAACAAGAAGTGGTAGCTTAAATGTTTAACGTCAAATAATTCAAGTTGATGCTTGCATAAAGCGAACCAGACCGAAATTCATGGTATCGATAAGGGAACATGTATATATAATACTTGATTATTTGAGTAGTCATGATATCAATATTATTTTTACTCCATTTCTCATTTGTCCATAATATATCAAATTTCTCATTTAATCCTTTTGAATTTGAATTTTATGTATGGAATACAGAAAACGAAAAGACTATGATCGCACGGGACTTACGAGTGAATTAGACTAAATTGATGACTTTAACTCAACTCAACTATACTTGTGGCTTTCCGTTAAACACTTTAAAAGTCGAATTTTAAAATTTCAGATAAAGTGAATATTATGTAGGAAAATTTCATGCCACATGTTTCACGAAATAAGTGTGAATTGTGTACTGGAGTGTTTAAAAGTTGCACAACCGGTGTTTATGCATTTAATGCATCCATTAATATTTATTCAATTGCCCTATAGTAACTCGTTAAAGTTTACTCGGTAAAATACATATCCTCAATTAGGGTCATGTCAAGCACGTTTTTCCAGAACTTAGCTTATGTAACGAGAGGTGCAGTGTGCAGTTTGTTATAACTTAAAATGGCTCATATATCCAAACTAATGTACTCCTGCTTATAACTCTCTACGTTAGAAAGAATTATGCCATCTTGTCGCAAATCAATCGACTGCCGTCTTCTCTGTTCATCCGTTTTGCGCACGACTTGAATAATAATTACATGCAAGAAGATGTTGTCAAGATGCGCCTATCACTTTATTCTTTGACTGTTTGGTGGGACGTTTTAAGCACAAAACGCAAATTGTGAAACACAAAATGCCGGATCTTATGTTACAATAAATTTATTGAAATTAATCTTGTCTGACATGATAAGATTTGAACTCTTTGCTTGTTGCGCAGTTCAGCATGCGGGATAACTAACTATGTTTGTTCCTCGAAATCTTCGAAGAAAATATTTGAAGATTCGGCTGATGAAAGGGGTTTTTCAATACAAGGCAGTTTACATTCGCAACCTGTTTGTATAAGAAATTAGCAATTTTTTGACTGCATCGTACGTAATTTTATTAATCTTCTCGTTAAAACTTTGCATGGCATTTTTAACATTGAATATAATATAGTGGTAAAATATATATTAGTAAGATTAATAAATATCTTTCGCTGCTCTTGTCCTATTTATTTGTAACACGCGATTTAAAGCAAATGCATAAGTATGATGGCGAGATATCAGTCTTAGGTACTATCTTAAGGTGTGTCCTACCTAACCTACCATATATGAACTACCTAAGATTCGCATGGATGAACGTGTGTACTACGCGATGAAAACCTTACAGGTACCTGAAAAAGGGTTTTCTATTAAGGTGTGTCCTACCTAACCTACCATGAACTACCTAAGATTCGCATGGATGAACGTGTGTACTACGCGATGAAAACCTTACAGGTACCTGAAAAAGGGTTTTCTCGATGAGCCATAAGGGTTGGGGTATTCCAACTTCTGGTATGTATGCATAATATGGAAATTTAATGTAGGACTTAGGAAATGCGACGAGAAAACAATTTTTTCGGTCACTAATCCAAAGTTCCTACTTGTGGTGGACATAAAAGGACTGATTTTTGGATGGTATAAAAGCCTGGTTAGATCGGATTGTAATTAAGCATTCCTTTTCATTTGTTATTTTTTTTTGTTGGTCAAACATCTCCAAATCACTTTTAAAATTGCTGAAATTGTTTCCTCTTATCGAGGATTTATTGAAACCATTGTTAAGGACGAGGAAACTTGTGTTGCATATTTAGTGCAACATGGTCTAATCAAGCGTAAAACTAATTGTGGCAGTTTGAAGTACGGTGAAATGTGGAAACCCTATGAATTAATTGCATGAATCTGTCGACGATACTAAACAGTAGTTCACTCATGCTTCGGTAGTACACACATTAGGACAAGGGACATAAGGTAGTACACACCTTAGGATGGTACCCAAACCTTTTAACGTATCATTTTTGAAAGGTTGATTTGTTATAAAAGAGTTAGGGAAATTAAGGAGATTTTCTCAGAAATGGTATTCGGCTTTTGTCCTTAACTTTTGCTATTTTTAAACATTTTGACCCGTGTACATAATTCATTCATGTTTGATGTGCGTCCTTTTATCATTTTCCAAAACAAAAACGAAAATAAAAACATGGTCCCAACTTTTTTCCCTTTATAAATCAACATGGCTGACTGACATACATTTCCTCTTGTTTGGTCAACCTCCTGCCTCAGACTTTTTTTTCGCCAATCCTATTAATAAAGCGGACAGGAAGGCAATATACTTATGTATGTATGTATGTAGTTTTTCTCTGATGGAATTCCGAAATCCAATCTGGGCGATGCGATATAAAAAGCAAAGTTGAAATCCTGTTATTGGATTGATTCTTTCATTCGCTTTCCCGTCGAAATCCATTTCTCTCATGTCGCTGCTCTGATGTGATGTGAGTCAACCCGCAAAACCCCCGAAAAAAACTGCCTACAGGGCAGGGCAGACTCAGACAGCTCAACCATTCTCAGTTGTTCGGCACTCCATATACCTTTTTTTATTTATTTCCAATTGTGTGTGTACAAGCACCTACTTATATTTTTTTCGTTCATCCCGCGTCCATCCAGTCCATTCAATCAAGCTTTTTCCTAGAAGTTACATACATACATGAATGTACGTACGGATTAGCCTTTTTCTCACATTCCCACGCAACTATCTATCCATAGGCTTTATATATTGGAATGGGAAAATCCTTCCCTGTCAGAGCTAAGCTCGAAAGTAAACCTAAGAACTTGTTGCTGTCCTTCACAGAATCCAATCCACCACCAAGCGAAGCCATGTGTCTTCCTCCCTCCCTCCAATCCAAACTCCACTCTACATTGCATAATATAGATCTATATACGTATGCACAAGGAATGGAATAAAATTTTCTAATCTTCCTTTCCTATGTACCCACCAGCCAACAACCTACTTACCTATTTGGTCTAACTCTAGTTGAGAGCAAACATTTATCTGGCTTTTCTCCATGCATGCC
This sequence comes from Seira ritae, assembly GCA_027744415.1. Classification (NCBI taxonomy): domain Eukaryota; kingdom Metazoa; phylum Arthropoda; class Collembola; order Entomobryomorpha; family Entomobryidae; genus Seira; species Seira ritae. The sequence continues at coordinate 4,076 of JAHZNI010000282.1, forward strand.
TGCATTCATCCATCTAGGTATTTTTGCGTCCATGTTCCAAGAAGAAAAATATAACCACTCATTCCTTTTTTGCTCTGTCCACCACCGCCATCAGCTTGAGTGTGCGTTGTCCTTGCTACGCCACTCGCGATTCTCTACGTTTCCTCAGGACTAGACTGTGAAGGATTGCTTAGTGAGCTTTTCTGTGCCATCATTCCAATATAATATATTATGCTTCCACTATAATGTACATTGGAGTTTGGTGACACTTCAGCAAACCAATCTACGCCTGCCTGTCTATCTACGTTACTAAAACTTCGCTCCCGTCAAAATGACCTTTTATTTATTAGATACCATGGCCATCTCTGCAAAATAAAATATGAATGCGGGACTGCGCAATGCTGCTGATGTTAAGCTACATGCAACAATACTAATTTATTGAAAGCAGGAGAAGCGTGTTAGAAACCCAATTCCCGAATGTGGAAGGATGAGCTGACATATGTAAATTATTTAATGAAATATTATCGACTGAAATTTGTGATGGTTATATGTAAGGTCAACTGATCCTAAAGGAGTGTCGAGCAAGCTTTGTCATTTCAAGAGAGTTTACATCAAAAAATGCACGTTCTTGCAATATCGATGTGAAAGTACTTCTCCGGGATGCTAGGTCATTTTTGAAGGAGAAAATAGGGAATGGGTTCCTTTGAATATGAGCAACAGGAGACGCTTTTAAGTGAAAAATGAAGCAATATAATGACATCAAAATAAAAGGAAAATGCATAGGTACTAGATAGGTACATATTATGTTGTTTATGCAACTAAATGAGCTCCTTTGAAGATGAAAGGCGTTTCATTTTTGTGATTAGAAAGCCTGACAGCAAATAAATAAGCACATTTTAATTGAAACCGATGACCATTATCACAGTTGCAGTTCCAGGAACAAGTTAAATATGCATGCATGAAATTGAAATGTTTCTCTAAAAGAAACTCCAGAGCAACGATTTCGTGCTCAATTAATGTCGCCAACTTCATCCTTGAGAAATTTCGAATGAACGAATGTCGTAAATGACATTGGCTTCATAACGAGTAGGTAATTAATTGACATTGACAGAAAAATTTTGATGAAAGGATAGGTCACTAATCCAAACTAGCGGCCATTGTCTTGACAAGGACGGTCATCGTTTAATGAGTAATTTATTATGCGCTGACGATGACGAGCACAAAAACCAGACATGACTTCACTATACGGTTGCTAGCCCGAATACATATTTTTAAGCCTAAATAACGAGTAGGTAATTAATTGACATTGACAGAAAAATTTTGATGGAAGGATAGGTCACTAATCCAAACTGGCGGCCATTGTCTTGACAAGGACGGTCATCGTTTAATGAGTAATTTATTATACTAACACCGGTAAGCGCTGACGTTGACGAGCACAAAAACCAGACATGACTTCACTATACGGTTGCTAGCCCGCTAGCCCAAATACATATTTTTAAGCCTATGTTAATAAATTGTGAACGTTTGCTTTCTCCGGACAACAGAAAATGAGTTTTTCACTGGCGCCTACTAAGCCTTTGCAGAACATCTGAGCCGTAAACATCATGACATCATATTAAGTATCATAACCTATACATAGAGCAATTAAAAGAATAATTGATATAATCCAGGACCCAGCATAGGAAATTCATTGGAGCAAATGTATGCAAATGATTGGAGTTTTTTATCAGATTCTTCGAGAAAATAATTATGAAAACATCTGGCATAATTAGCCCACCTGATTACGGAGACCCAGATACTAAACCCCTTGAACCATATTATATCCACATCATGTATACCTAATTCCTGAAGGTCGTAGTCATGGAAGGGAGAAAATACAATGAAAACACTGGCGTCACTCCTCGTACATGTAAATGCATGTTTCCTTAAATTAATTTTCATCTAGGTTTAATAACTATTTATGCACATTCTTTTTTCTCAAAATTGTTCATTTTATATACCACGTCATCACTACAGCTAATATTATGGAAAACTGCAGTAATTTCATCCATGGAGAGAATGTCCTTGCAGCAGCGCTAAGTGAAAAACTTTTGTTTTGTTCCTCCATATCGAAATTGGCTAAGAAAATTACATTACCCTCAGCAAGGAAAAAAGATTTAAACTGAATAAGCCGGAATAAGCTCATAGCCTTCAACTACATACATACACAGTGGCAAACTTAAGGAGAAATTGAAAGATTTGCAAGTTCTTTTTTTTACGCGAGAAAAAAAATAATTGAGTTTGAATTAATGTGGGAATGATTTTGTTTGACCAACTTACACTTCTCCAAAATGGAGAATACAGAACAGAGGGAACAATGAAGTCTTATTAAATCTACTAAGTACTTACATACATTCAGACTTTCCATCAAATCCTTTTTCGACAAAGTTTCGGCACATGTATTACTTTAGGCTTTACATTTGAGCTCGTAAATAAGATCTTTAAGGAGAGAAAGCTCAAGTTGGATTTTCACTGTGGGGGAAATGAGGTCGCAGTGGAATTTAAGCTGGTTAAGTTAAGTTTGTATAAACTTTGGATTTATTTCTTTTCTCCTTGATCATTCTCACACGATTTAATCATTCCATCTAGGAAAAAAGTCATTAGAAAAAAGATCTCATTCCGGTTGCACTTTTTCTCTGGCATTTCTGCCTTAGAAGGGATTTATCGCTCTTCTTACTTATGTAACCAACAATTTCATTTCACCCACTTTTGGCAAAACGAAATCATGACGTTAATAATACGATGCATCTTTACTCTCCAAATCCAAGAGCAAACCATGNAAAGTCCAAGTTTGAACTAACTATTGTTTTTTACAGAAGCAAAGCGACTTTGAAGCCAGAAAAGGGTCTCGACTTTGACAAATACAGAAAACATGTTATAAATACATTTATATTTGATAACAAACTAAATCCGTTCTTTCTCTTCCAATGTCATCAGCTACATACACTAAAAAGTTTTGTGGAGCTAATTCTTCATGCCACTTGTCTTACTTATCAAAAGTAGGTTAGAGTAAGAGTAACTGAAATTCTTCTATTTTCTTTCACTTGGTCCTTGAAAGGATTGTTAGTTCATTTCTTTGCTCGAGAAGTAAAACTAGAACATGAAGGACTCAGAGCATGGCATTGGAAAGCGACTTGAGTTAACCTTATTTTTAGCTACACATACATTATATTATATGAATGCAACACACAAAACAAGGGCCACGCTAATTAAAGGCTATTCAAAAATATGGGTTTTTGAGCAGAAAATAGAATTCTTCAAGCCTTCATATGACTGTAAATTGACTGAAGCCACCACCAAACACTCTCATAGGTATTTTGGAGCAAACGATATTCAAAAATAAAATGGTAGGGCGGATGACGAAAAAATTTATGTAACTCTAAAGCACTGGCTTTGGTGATTGGAAACCGAAAGGAGATCAGAATTTTTGTAAGAATACACACGCATTAACACTACTGTAAAATATCCAATTCGTAATTAAAACCACGATAAATGTCAAACTTTTTTTTGCAAGGTACATAGGAAAAAATCAAAGAATTCAAAACAAATACTTTTGCATTTGATGAGATGGCTAAAACGAAATGTTAGTGAAAAAATGTTTTTAAAAGCAAGCAAGGGTTGCTCCATTTCATCAATATAATTATGCTGTAATTTCTACTTACTTACTAGTATCTGAAGAATTGCTACGTAATCGACTAACAAAAACCCAACAGTTTATATTCATTTAGAAAGAGAGTGAAAGTATGCGAACTTTTTTGTTTAAGAGGCCTCTCCAAACAATAACGAAAAGTAAACTGGGGTATTTTCCTTGTCACTTTTCAAAATAAGTAACTGAAAGTTAGCCTACTTTCCCAACTTTCTTTTTTGTCTGTGTGATATAAGTTTTGTGGGTTCGGTGGTCGGTTGGTCCCTCACTCTCTTACTCAGTACTCTTACTAGTGCGTTGGGACAGTAAGTAACTACACGAGGATTTTTTTCTTCAGTCGTACTCTAATTTTTTTGTGGTTTCCTTTCCGTTTCTCTGATATCCCAAGAGGCCCTGTCTAAACTTTGGAAGAGCAATATCAAAACCTTGTTTGTGCGCAAAGAGAGAAAGTTGTAATCCCAACTATGGAATACATAGAGGCATTTGACCAAGTAGCCAATTGTAAGTCTTGCGTCTTATTATTGCATATATTGATATTGATGCTTTCACTGTACTCTCATAGGTGACTTCCCTTGTCCCCTGTGGTAAAAGGGAAGTAAAGAGGTCAAGAGGAAAGTTTCCCTAATCAAACCATAAAGATACTTGTGTGAGAGGAGCGATATTTCAGAAGTTCTCTGAATAGAGGAGCCAGATATCATATGAAAAGTTGAGCTCGGAATGCAAATTTTTTTTGCAGTTATCTTCAACCCACTCTACCAATTCCCACACTTGTTTCTAATCAAAGCGAGTGTTTTGCTTTGATAAACTTTAAAAAAATGCCGAGGATCCGACTTAATTATACTGTTTTGATGAAGTCTATGTAACTCCCAAATGAGATAAGCTAGACCGTCTGGATTTTAGTCTGCAATAATTTCTCATTACGTGTGTGATTATGTATGCTGGTGGCTCTATGGAAAAATTATAGTCATCAGCAAACTCGAACAAGGGCATGCAGACTTAAGAAAAGGGGGAACGAGAGGAGAAAGATTATCTTCTAAAAATCGAAAGATGAGATGCTATTTGAGGTAGGCAAGAGCATTTGTGGTTTTATCCTTTCTTATGCAAGGTTGTATTGGTGTATGAAATATTGAGATTTTAGAAGGAAACGTGCTGTGAGAAAATACTTTAAACGAGGAAGGGAAGGAGTCTTGCAAATGAATGCTATACTTTAGCCTTCTGCGTAAAAATTATATTGCGTTTCCTGAACTTCCTTTCATTTTATTGCTGTATTTACACTTTTACAGGGAAAAATGTTTAACGAAATCCGTGAAAGAAGAAGAGAGCTAGGATCAAACAACCAAAATTGGAATACATACTCTGGTAAAGAAAATGCAAACGAGTAGCTTCGTCTGGTGCTGGAGGGGAGATAGCAAAGTAGCATAGACGCTCCTTGCATTCTAATTACGGGTAAATTATACGCGATGACTTTCATTCTATTGATTTATTTAATTAGGCATGATTCCTTCCCGACCGAACGAAATGCAAAAACGGAAAAAGGAAGTCAAACGAGTCTACTTTCTCTCTCCCTCTCTAACTGAGTTAGTCTTTCTCCCAGAACAAGTTTTCGCTCAAGGAAGTTAAAGAGTTTGTTTTGTTAGGCGAAAGTGAAAAGGTGACTTTCACTTCTTGGGATGGCTTTTGGGCTTTGCTAAAACAATATTTATGTTAACTGGATCCATTCTGGTTGTAGTAACTGCACACAAGATGAAGAGGTTTGTTGGAGCAAATTACGTTAGGCCTTGCATGCATAAGCAATAGAGAGGAAAATCCGGTGAAACAAGGAGAAAACAAACGGGAAATAAGTTAATTCCATCATCATCATGAAGATGATAATGATGATCAACCAAGATGAAGCTTATATTGAGAGTTGGGAAAGGAGAACAGAAGAATTTTCATGCCACCTGGGAACTTGCAAAAGTTTTTGAGTCGACGTCAGCCTACACGGAACATGAAGAAGGAAGCGTGGGACGAAAGTTTTTTTTTTAAATGAGAAAGCAGACAAGAAGAAAATGCTTATCAACAATCAAGTAAACATGGAAAATGTTTCTTGGAACTCCAGAACTATGTAACTTGAGGATCAAAATAAGAAAAAGCAATGGTGAAGGAACTTGCTGCACTTTAACTTTTCATCCCTTGAATTGGATAGGAGAAATACATCTATAGAAGCCAAAAAAATTCTTAATTTTTCAAAAGAAATATACATACATACCTACACTCGAGAATCCTCCATCGTTCCATTAATACTTGCAGATTTTTTCAAACTTTCTTCATGTTTTTTTCAGCGTTTTGTGTATTCAGCGTTCATTGTTCAGGTTTTTTCATCGTTTAAGTATTTCGTGAGAGTGAATTAAGTGAATATGATGTACTTAGTACATGCTACCTAATTTTAGTAACTTAATATTTCAAATTTGCTGGTTGTAGTCTTTGTCATGATGGTTTTATGCTAAATGACTCGTTTCGTAAGAGGACAAAATAAAACTGTTTGCTTTTCCTGCGGTGAAAATTGAATTTAATTACCATCGTTCTTTCGCAAAATTCATTAGGTAAAGTATAGTCATGCAGTTTGCTAATGTTCTAGAAAATCGGTGAATAGTTTATAATTCAAAAGCTCTAAAACGCAAATAAATGGCACCTAAAAACTATTATACAAATAATACCTGTCAGCTGAAATAATGACAGCTATGTGAAACACTTGTTTACGAAATTGAGTGAAAATGTCATGAAAATAAATTACTGGTGGCATTTAGCAAAAATAATGATTGGCTGATTGATTGTAATTCTAGATGAGCAATGTATGTAGTAGAATTATATTTCATCTTTGAAGGTCCACCTTCACGGTTCACCATCAAAGGAGGTCCACCATCCCGTTCTGGTGGACCTTCAAAGATTCATATAATATGAATCAAACTTCATCCTTAACTTTCAGGTAAGTCTTCGTTTAATTATCTATTAGTTTACTTGTGATGTGACAGTAAATACATGTCATTAAATTCGTCAAGCAGAAATTCCTCCAAATGCTCGCAGATTTTAATATAATTATGGAAATCGAAGAAAAATAAAGCACAGGAAGTCATAATTTTCATTGTAATTATGTTACACTTAATGAGGCACTTTTTACACAAATGCATGAAACAAAGCTTCAAGCATAATATGTATCATGAATCATCAGTATGAAGTATCATCATAAAATGAAGGCAAATGTTTGGTGTGGCACGCAAAATTTTGAAGAAAAAATATCCCATATTGTATAACACATTTCTCGATCGATGTTCAATGCTCAATTCCAATACTCCGCGAATGGTAACGATGCCATTTTGGCTTCATTCCATAATTCGTCCTCACATTCATTTGCGAAAAAGATATCGATATCACTATCACTACAACTACGTGTTTGGCTCAGATGATGTTCCCTACTTACACATTTTCTCACGGAAAAAATATTCTTCCTCGGCCCATTGGCCATCCGGCCAAAAACCCAATGTCATTTTTGTAGATTGAAAATTGGGGGCAACGCACTCAAGACGTATCTATCTCTTTTGTTGAAAGGCAAAGGCATCTTCTCCTCGGTTCATATGTTTTGCTCAAAAGCAGAAATGAAGAAAGTCGCCAGGCAGGGAAGTCTTTCTTTTTGGGAAATTGTAATACATAAATGCAAGCAAGTACTTTTAATCAAAAAAAGTTAGAATGGGGGGTCTTCCCTTTCAGTGAAAGCACTTATTGATGAAGCTAGGAAGCATATTATGTAAACCCGTACCAAACTCAAACTCAATGATTAGCTATGTATGCTTCAATTTTAATTAAGTAGTTGAGCTGAAGTATGTGCATGCATTTGACGGAAACTTTCACCCACACAAAGTTTTGCATGCGGAAGCGATTATCCAGCGCAGTTAAAATGGGATCAAAACAGATGGTGAAAGATGAAGTATTGATTTGAGAAACAGTTACGCCTCGGGTTATAAACTTTGAAAATGAAAAATTAGTTGCCCGCTTCAGCCTCATGTGAGTTTTCTTTTCACTGCTTTCACTTCTATGCATGTATGTGTGTAGGTATAATCTCATGAAAGAGTTTATGCGACAGGGCTTATTATATTTCAGCAAATGTGTGCATCAAGCCTGCTGATGCAGTTTTCATGGTAAGCTTGAGTTTGACGGACACGTGAACTTTGTAAATGAAAAAGTTAGCGTAAAGTTTAAGTTTTCAAGCTGCAGGGAAAGTTTTCGTTGATTATGCCGCAGCGCAGCAGCAGGTTTAAGCCACGAGGAATGTAATAAATGATAGGATGATTAAGGGGCAAAAGGGAAACGATGGCGCGACCTAAAAATAAAAGTCCATGACACTTTGTACAGCGTACAGCTTAAAATAACATATGACCAAAGTATTTTTTATGCAGTACAGAGTTCGAATACTGTACATTATTTATTGTGTTAATTGGACAAATCTACTCACTTGGGTTTATTATATTTCTTAGAATTCTATCGCCTTTGGTTTACTCATACGCCTGTCCTAATTAAAACTTACTTCATTTTCTCTGAAAGAACTTCTCACTTCAATGAAAAAGGCATTCAGATAAAAAAAAGTCGTTTGTAGCAAATAGCAAATCCTACGATACACAAGGGATTACTATGGTTGCTACGTTCTCCTGTCAAATATTATTAACTTTTATGTGAAAGTAATGGAGAGTTACACACCATTATTTTGTGCAAACTTCGAAGGAAAAAATGAAAATGAATGAGAATTGTTTGGTCCAAAGTCCCAACCTTTGTTGAAAATGGGTCTGGCCCTTTGATATCGGCGTGCAATATTTATTCACTTCGCTGGCCAGCGTCAGAAAACTCTTCCAATTCCCTTGAACCCCAGCAGAAAGAGGAAATAGGAAAACGAGCAAAGGATGCTGGGAAAATCGCTTTGATGAATACTTAAGCGCCGTTTGTTCTTTCGCAAGAAATCGAGAGTAAGCTTTTTAAATTCAAATAAAATAGGCATCATCTCGTGTGCGATGCGTCATCGTTAACTTGAAAATTATTTAAAGTAGACATAAAAGAAATTTACGAACAGCGCTAGTCAAATAATTTCACCAAAATGCTACACCGTATTATGTTTTGGCGCTACAACATTTAGAGATAACGGATAGAGCTGTAAGATGCTACTGCCTTGTTTGAACATATCAAGATTTAACTTTCACTTTATGTTCTACGGTTCGCTGGCCTTTCCAGCAAGAACCTCATTGTGAAGTGTGTTCTTTCCTTCTGCTGTTCAGTAAACCAAGTGCGAGATTCGACAAATGAACACGTTTGCCCATGCCCATATCGGAAAACGACTGTCGTGGTAGCACGTTTCACGTATTGACGCCGTTTCAAAAAATCTGATGAAGTGGTTGGTACTAGAAAAGGTTTAACAATGAGTTATTTAAAGCGACGAGAAATAAACGCGGAATTACTAATTACATTTTTTTAACAAAAAATGCTACCTATCGCTAATGGATTGATAAATGATAAATACCAAGTACGAGTGGCATTAGATGAATGGTGTAATCTAAGCACACGGAATCCGGTTGGAAAAAGTCCCGCATAAACTCATGTATCAATGACAACAAAATGTGTTTGTTTTCCCTCTAGTATGTACTTTGGCTTAAGGTAAGTTTTTGCAATAAACCAAATTAAACAATAATAAGATTTCCTTTAACCGACTTATGCTGCATCAGCTTCAAGTACATTCTCAATGGCAAGGATTGCAGGACGAGAACTGGAGCGGAAGTAGGCTCGGTTTCCAAATACATTCTCATCTGACCACCGCTCAGCCTCTTGAAATGGTCTGTCTCTGGCGTCCACACTGCAGGAAAAAAACAAAAATGGAGCTTAGAAGTATAGAGGCATGTAAGAAAAATTGATTTCACATAAGCACGTATTCAAACAATACAGCCATTGCAACTCAGCCCGGTCAAAGAGAGAAGATATTTTTTTTAAGAGAAGATATCACTGTATTTGTCCTGATACATGCATACTTTCACTTCAAAGGCAACATTTATTGGGATGGATATTACGATAGACATATATTGCATGTATTACTGTATTTACCCCGTGTCTAGACTTAACCTTGACCTTGACTCCAGCCTTACGCTTTTAGATTTTTTTTTCATTTTTACCACAAGAAACTAAGCTAAGTAGATATGATTGAACCTTTTAATTGGATACGTGATGAAATTTAATTAAGTATCATCGACACGTCTAGACATTTCACGCTTATCTGCAAACAATTCTGAAGATATAAATCTTTCTCGTGACATATTTACTGATTTAAAAGGTTATTTAAGGGTACGAGCATAAAAATTTCAAGCACTATAGCGTAAAGTTCATATTCCGTTTGTGATCGTGTGGTTTTTAACTTGTCTCCGTTATCTAGATAAATTGCATTATCTATATGAATTTAGAATCATATCTGGATGAATATAGGGCGTATGTTTAATTAATTGTGCGCACTTAATCTATATAATTTGGCTTAGCATCATGTCAACCTTTTACAATAATTGGTGCGCACTTTCATGTCGGGCATTTATACT
>JAHZNI010000283.1:0-14762 GCA_027744415.1 Seira ritae
TGCTGCCTTCATATGTGAGGCTTCACATGTACCTTCAGAAAATACATACGATCATTTTTTTACGATTCCGTTTTAGTTCAAATCATTTAGTGTAAGTTTAAAATAGCTTACCAATTAAGTTGTTGTAGCTCACAACACACTTGTACAATCTTTCAGCAAGTTCCTCCGGAACATTTTCATCATCTTTGAGCTTTGCACAAGCCCAAGAAATATTGTATCCTCTGTTTGTCAAGAAAGCAATGCAATTCCACGGATCCTGAGTCCACTTGGGAGGTGATGCCGATGGTTCTTCCGAAGTCTCAGTTTCCCCCTCGTCCCCTTGAAACGGCCCAGCTTGAGCCCCTTCCTCCACAATCGCCCTTAATCCTTGTCTGAGCTTCTCCTGGTTCTGCTCCACATATTGCTGTGCCCTGCCACCTCCGTCATGCCTGGCTCCACCAAAACTATTGCTAAAGCGTCGATTTGGCTTGAATATAGAGGTCTCACCTCGATTGCGACGATCGCGCTCCTTCTGTCTTATATATTCATCCAGTGAGAGCTCCCTTGGGTCAACATGAAATTTCCTCCGATCATTCATTGGCGAATCATACAAGTCCTTTAGATGGCTTGTCTTCACAGCTTTTTCAGGCTCACCTCCTATTCCCATGTTTTCAGGTGGAATAACGTTCGCACCCATATCTAAGTCGCTGTATTCAACTAGACCTCGTTTCTCATTCCTGACACCAGAAAAACCTGGTTTGCTTTGGAAAGTAGCGGCACACGCACTTGGGATTGCCTGATTATTAGCACGGGCATTGTCGTTGTTGTAATTCGCACCTTGTTCCCGTTGTGTTTTTGGTATCTTTTCCCGTTTTGTGTCAATCCAGAATGGTTGTGGCGGGTTGCCGTTACTTGGATTGGAGTCAGTTGTGGTAGCTGAAGCACCTGCTGTTTCGTCCAAGATTAGGGCGTTTTCAGAAGAATCTACCGTGAGATCGGTGATATCACCATTCTCGCCATCTTGATCGGCTAGAAGCGCGTCTTCGTTTAGTGGAACGGCGATGAATTTCATCTCGCGGTCGTCTATTTCCTCTTCATCAGACATCTCTAAATCCACAACCACGTCTTCATAGTCCAGAAGATCTGCAGCCTCCATTGCCAGTTCTTACTAATTTCTCCTGCGTATCTTTTAAAACGTAATTTTAGTTTTGTAATATATTTAGTGAAGCCAAATTTTTTTTAGCCCGACCCTCCCTCCGTAGATTAGTTTATAGACTGAAACTCATAAAAGTTACATTGTTCGCTCAGCAGCAAGAAATCGAAATGTCTTGAACAATTCTTTGGACTTTAATGGATGGTTTTTCTCAGAATCGTATTCGGGGAAATCTGAAACTCTTCATGCTCTCGAAAACTCGGAGTAATTTCCATAATGTTAATACTGCACCCTTGTAAATCGTTAATTTACACTTGCAATAGCATATATCTAACTCTAATTAGGTATTGGCAAGGCAGGTGCAGCTACTGAAGTATTGAATATTATAAGAACAACCATGGTACTACCCGAAAAGAATTGTAGATGGTAGAAAATAATAGAAGTTCCATCACTCTTTTAATGTGTTTAATACTTTTAAATGCCTTGATAATATGATAGTGTGATAAGAGAAACTTTTTGGAAATAATGAAGATACGAGAGCTTTGACTTCACAGCGCATTTTAACTCAATATATACGTATTGAATTGACTTCTACGAAGAACGGGCTTATGCTTAAATTAGTTCATTGTAGTTTGAAGTTTGGAACCCGTTAGGTTTATAAGTATTATTTAATGCAGATGTGTAACTCTTTGACGTAAAATATCTCAAAGTGTTTTATAATTTTTGGAGAGGAAAAGCCGGCAATGCAATATCCAATTCATAGCTCATATATAGAAGTTAGAAAGGAAACCTTTGCAAACAAACTCTCACGATCAGCATGCTCTCATTGCTTTTTGATTTGGCTTATTTCTTGACCAGTAAAATTAATGAATGCATAATTTAGAGTTTATAGCCAAACTAACTGAATATTCTCATTTTTAAACTTTTGCTTCTGAGATTAGATTACAATAAGGGCCACAATTTCTTTTGATATAGTAAGTATGTCGATTCGATGCATTTAAGTATTAGTTCGAGATCTTAATTAGCTAGCATCACGACTCCTTCTAAAGAAGCCAGCGTGTGTTTTTCTGCAATACACGCATGCGCTTTTGTTTACCGGAACTTTTCTTCGTCCATATTGCTTAATTTGTTTCGTTTGCTCTTCGTTTCTGCTTTAACTTGATTTGAGGGGTACTTTTAGGACTCATACGGCGAATGCAAATGTACATACGACTATATACTTAATCATATAGGATTTTGGTAATATTGGTAAAGAAAAAATGAGTATTTCTCATATCTTATAAATCTATGCAAATCAAAGTACCTTGTGATAAACTACATTATAAGATTTTATGAAGGTAGATGTGGACATGGACACCAAGTATATTATTATGTGAGGAGAGAAGCCATTTGGAAATTAAGTATGCAGGTCTCATCTCCATGGTGATGGGTTGTAAATAGACCCACTCTGTGCAGGGTGGAATGGAGACGCCATATATGTAACTATCTCAGATCCCCAGTAATAGTTGCTATATCTACGGTGGAATTCGCGATAGAGTAGGCCTTTGGGTGGCACTTCATTGTGCTACTTATCATTTGGTTATCTTAGCTCTTCATTACATATCTATTATACAATTCTTCATTGCACTTCAACTTGACTCCCATTGGTTTTAGAGAAAATGAAAGTTATTTGAGCGTGTCCACGACTATAATAGTTCAATCCATGTCATAGACTACAGAGTTTTAAGAACTATAAACCTACTACGGCTACAAATAAATTGAAATGGTACACATTGAAAAGAAATTAGATCTTAAATTTCTATATCTTATCTTAAACATGCAAATCAACACTGAAAAAGTTCCTTGCGCTAAACTACTTTATTTATCATGCTGCTTAATTTAACAATTTGTGCTCTTCATTTCCTTTTTAAACTTTGACTTCAGTTGGACCTCGGTGAAGCGGTTTTGGCTTAAGCCCACGATCACTTACTTATGGAACAAAAACTATCAAGGCTGCAAATGAAATTGTAAAGAATTAAATCAATCTGAAATATGTAAATGAACACCGAAAAAGTACCTTGTCATAAAAACTACTTATTGTCCAGCCAGAATCTTATTGCTCCTCATTTCAATTTTTGCTTCAGCTTGACTCTTCTAGCGCATGGTTTGCCGAAAATGAATCGGCCAGTGCGCATGCCACTTAATTTATGTTTTGGAGTTAAGAACAAAGACTATATAGAGGCTGCACATGAAATGGTTGGCAATCAAAATCAAAAGAAAAATCAAGACTTTCTTATCTTAAATATGCAAATGGCGCCGAAAAAGTACCTTGTGATAAACTACCTTTAAGCAGTACAATAAGTAGTTGATTGATGTGTCAAACATGGTAAAACCTTTTTGTATGGCGAAGCAAACATGAAAGCAAAGCAAACTCCAATGAGAATGAAGGCGCATGCGCGTATTACCAATGTATTTCAAAAAAAATCAAAGGATTGCTTCGAAATAACTATCTTGACAGCCATTTCTATTTATTTGAACATTCTGAATTTAGAACATTTATATTTCGATTTCAATAAACAAACATTTATGTATTTGAATTATCCACAACAGTTAAGGGGGCTTGCACAAAGAAGCTTCGGCATTTGGGGAGGGAAGGGGGTCATTGCAGCGTGACATTGCCATACATTGGATAAATGGCAAAACCGTAACAAGGGGAGGGAGGGGGTCTAAAAATTGGCATTTTTACCGAAGCTTCTTTGTGCAAGGCCCCTAATTATAAAGTTGATATAGGTCATGTAAATGAGTCGTAAGCGAAACGAAACAAAAATAAATTTAAGTGATTTGATTATACTTATGCATTTATTGTCATCCACTGGTCAGCCACAGAAAGATGGAAGCAGACGCACACATTTCTTTTCCAGAAAAACACTAGACCCAGTCCTTTGGATTCTTTAGAATCTCCGTTAATTTGGCCTCTGGACTCCCCTCTTCCGGAATATTCATATATTCCCATCTCTAATAGATAATGATTCATATTAAAAAGACTATTCCTAAAATCTATTCTAACTATAACAAAATGTGTTAAAAGCTTTTTACCGCAGTCAATGGAAGTGACATCAAAATACTTTCGTAACGAGCGCCAGGTGTGTAAAGCCCGAATTTCGTTCCACGATCATAAACTAAATTGAATTCTACATAACGACCTCTCCTCAGCAATTGCCATGTTCGTTCTTGTAGTCCATAACCGTCGTTTTTATGCTTATTAACTACAGAGAACCATTTAAGAAGAATAATATTCATAAGAGTTTTCATTTTAACGAAAAATTTTCATAAGCTACATAAACTTACCTAAGGGAATATAAGAAGGTATCACAGCTTCAGCACAGGAAGTTACAAACTTAAACGCTTTCTCTTTGTCTGGATAATCTAAGTCGTCGAAGAATATGCCTCCAATTCCTCTAGATTCGCCTAAAAAATTACAGTTTACGCATTAGCTTGCGACTTGTTCCCCTTCCTGAATATTGTAGGCAGTCAATTTAAGTTGTAGGTAGAGCGTAAAATGGTAATGTGGATCCATGAAATTCTCGACCTCTAATGAAGGAAATCAAAAACACATGAGAATTCGATTAAAACCAGCAAAGGAAGTGTCAAATTATTACTTCAGGTTCCAATGTACCTAGACTTCATTTGAGCAACAGCGCCGGGAGGTAGATTACCGTGAACTACCGACACATTAACGCCTGCTTTCTCAAACACATGTCCGTCCTGAATAATACACGTAATACCACCACCTCCTTCATCTCGAGTCCACCGGTCAACTTTGAATTTAGTTGGGAATTCATGTTCTTCCTTTTCCAAAGCACGACAAAATTCGGCCTGCAGATTTCAACGGTCAATGTGCATAATTCATAAATGTCTTAAGGAATTATTTCATAATGTAGAAGTTCTGTAAAATCGAATAGTACGAATGGATTTCCTAACTTGAATTCTCATGATGAGCAACTCCATTTTTATTCGCATTTCATCATTTTCATCCTCAATAACCTTCTTTGGAGTTATCGGCTCCGCCATAAAATTGGTCAGTATTGTGTCCAGTTCCCGTTTGGCTTCTGCATGGGCTTCTTTGGCAAATAAGCCGCTTGCTAAGACGAGTCTTAAGCAAATAACATTTTTTAATACTCATTTGTTTCGATTTAGAGGAAAAGCAAGCCCTTTTTAGGAATGTCTAGAAGCTTACAACGGCAATTCTTTATTCTTTAGCATCCATTTAAAACCACTTCTAGAAGTGCTCATAAACTTCCTCCGGTATCGGGTATAGCTCAACGTAAAAAACTTGGCGAACCTTTCAATATATAAACATCATCATCTTAAGTAAGTATTAAACTACAATAAAATAAAAGGCAATAATATAGTTCTTGCAAAACTTTGCTTTGACAGGTATGTGACACTTACATGTTCAAAATGATGCCGTAAAATCACTCTCAAAAATAATTTTTCAACAACGTTGACAGTTCTTGACTATTTTGATTGACCATAAAATACGATACAAAGTATTTAAAAGCTTTTACGAGTGACAACTGAACCAAAAACCTTTTCCCCACAACATGTACACAACTCAGTTAAAACAGAAGAACTGAACCTTCTTTGCGCATGCGAATTCAGTTTAAAATACTTGTATTTGAAATTCAAAAAAATTAATTTTAAGAACTCGTGCCCGGAATTATGTTTTAGGAAAGCCGACACAGAAGACACGACAACAAGAAAACATGTGAGAAGAGAAGCGAAACAACGACCATGATGATGATTTTAGAGCAGCAGCAGCAGTGATAGTGATGTTATGTGATGTGGCTGGTCATACATTGTAGAGTGGAGCACGTATAGCCAGAGCCTGTAATAAACTAATTTTATCGAAATACAAATACATTTCGTATTTAGTACGGGGAGATGCGATACTCTCAAGAGAATTATCATGTCATGTCATTCGGAATCAGTAGAAGATTCAGTCAATCAATTTTCCATCGTCCATGATTGACTATATAGTAAGAGAAGGTAGGTCCTGGTCTGATTAAATAGTAAAGTTTGAATCGATTGAAGAGATCAGATCGTGGTTTCTTATGTTAGTATCATTATTGTCCACTAATAAACAAACAATTCATCGTAAACATGAACGGCTGGGCTGGACTATTCCACCATGTTGGCTGGGATCAAAAGTCAAATAAATTGAAGCTATTAAAAATCTTTGTGCTAGCAGCATTTCATTTAGCCCCAGGTCTAAGGAAGGAATAAATTGTAGTTGGAATAAATTATTATAGTTGATGACGACATGGTGCGCTGATTATGTATAGGTGTAACCAAAGGGAGAAGACTTTTAAATGAATCATCATGAGCATCTATTTCCAATCCCTTATGGTACCAATTAATGAATAGGTATCTCAAATGTCCCTTCAAACTGAACTAAAGAAACGATATATGTACCTTGAACATTCTGAGTCGTTAAAAGTATGCACTTAGTTAATAATCACATATGCATGCAGCAGTCATTTATCTCACTAGAACAAGGATTTCGGTTTCAACACAAAAACGTGCTTTTTCTTTTGTTACGTGCTATGTAAGTTGTGTTTCGCTAAGGTTGTACTATACGACTAAAAACTAAAGCCATTATGATTAAACCACATGATTCATCATTTTAAGATGTTTTGATGAATTGATTGGTATTTCTATGATGATCGTCAACTTTAAAAAAAGCTCATTTAATTCTTTCTTTCTGAAGAGTTCTTTCTGAATCTCTGAATGACATGTCTAATAATGTTAAATCGTGATCATCGCCATCATTAATCGCCTTAAGTTTTTTTGTGATTATTTATTTGTGATTGAGACGCTTACAGAAGTGTAGTATCTTATGTAAGCTAACAAGCCAAGCGCATTCTCCATATCAGATCAGATTCCCATAGCATATTCTTCTCCGTACTCAGAAAAAAACAAAGCCATAAAAATATCGAGTTGGTCCATCAACACTCTTCCATTTGCCAAATAGCCTGGGAGGAAAATCAAATTACTACTACTGCTACTGCTACTGTGAGGAATTGACAAGTCATAAAGCTTCTTTGCTTAAGTAGGCATTACTTAATCTTTTTCTCCGAAAGATGCTGATTGCTGATAGATAATGTTTCTACCTAGTTTATGAGAAAAAGCGGAGCCTTTAATACTTTGAGAAAATAAAATTCATGGAATATATTTACTTTATTCATATATTTCCTTCTCTGATAGTAAAAGGAGCCTTCTGCAACGGTAATTGCGATTATATTGACATAAGCAGATAAACATACGACAAATAAGCTAGAACAGAAGAGAATGAAAGCATGAAAGTCAAAAACATAAGGACTTCTAAAAAATCCATTTTATATTATTAGAGGTGCCAAATATCCATATCCATTGTATCTGATTGTATGCAAAAAGTTCCTTTTGGAGAAAAAAAAATCTTCATAATAACATGGCATGGCACGGAACGAAGGAGAACAAATGAAACTAAATAAATGATTACACATCACATGTGTATCTTATGTCTTTTATCATGGATTCCTCCAAGGGAAAAAAAACTTTTTTCATTATTGCGCACCACCATTTCGTTCAATCGAACAAACGAAAGTATAAAAAAAGTTTCTCGGTACACTCACACTGGTACTTTGCAAAAAAAAGCATCACATCACATCAAAGCGTAATTTTATTTTTATTACACACGGACAACTCTCGTCTCATCTCATCATCATCACATCTAGAGCCATTTTGTACATATAAATATTTTTTCTTATATTTTTTGTTTCTACTTCTATGCCTGCAAGGAATGGAGTAAGGCCCATGAATTCAATACGGTTACTATTTAGAGTTACTACTTATCTTCAAAACTAGATTCGATTCAATATTATTATTATACTCAAACGAAAGGAAGATTAAAGCGAAAAAAGAAGTGAAGTCAAGCCAGAGAATTAGAGGAGGGATGAAGTTTAACTCTTTTCATGCAACATCATCAAAACCCAGGAACTTTGTTTCTACTGCTGCTGAGTGAGTGAGTTTGACTTCTTCTCATGCATAAAAAATCAAACGTGCGGTGGTGGTGCCTTTATGACTAGCTTTGCTTTTTAGGCCTGAGAGGAGGATGATCATGCTGATGATCATGCAGGCAAAGGCAAGGAGAAAACTCATTGCATTATTGCGGCTTGGGCTTCACACTTCTCAGAACAGAATGGAAAGTGTTTCTTTTTCTTCTTATTCTTGCAGGGCAGGGAGTCTCTGACCAAGTACTACTACAACGAATTTTGTTTTGGTTACTAGTTACTATTATAGTTCAGGGTGACCATGCCATGCCATGCCAAAGTCATTTCGTGCTACATTCTTATTCTTCACTCCTGTCCTGTCGAGTCGACAGTCCTAAAAAAGGAAAGAAATTACTACTATCGAACACGCGTTTGACCACTGCTTCTACTTACTTATATTATGCAGTTCTAGTATAGTTTTCCCCAAACCACTATTGCCACTTGGACTAGAACTACCAGGACATATTTTCACAACCAGCAACGACTCATTCAAAAAAATAGGGTAAGTTTAAGTGTTAAGTGTAAACATGTTTCATAGTTTTTGATATCGCAGTGTGATGGTTGATGGTGGTGGTGGTGTGCCTCCGCTGCGAAAGGAAATAAAAAGCGTGAGTTCTCCTCTGACTCTGACTCCGTTACAAATCCACTATTTTTATGTGTTTTAGCCTAAAGAGAAAAATAAAAGCGTCCATTATTAAACACAACAGAGCATTGCTTATTTATAAGGGCGTCTGATACTAATACTACTACTAGACATATTATTATGAATGTATGCCTTTTTATTTCGTTTTTTACTTTAGTTAGTATTCAGTGCCCCATTCATGTTCCTCTCTCTGAGACCATGCAGGCAGTCAGGCAGACCAGGATAAATCGCAAATGCAATCCGAAAAGCCCACATTTCTTCCACTTTATTATTACGCTTTCCTCATTCCTATTCTCCACTATTTTTTCTCCTTCCGACTTCTTTTCCTCTCGAAAAAATAATAATCATCATGATTATGATACTACTACATTGCATACGTAAAAAAGCTAACATTATTCTTTTTTTGCCGTATCACCGTTACTACTGCTGCTGAGTGAGTCAAGTCAAACATTACGTCTCACTTTGAGCATTTGCGTTTAGAACAGAAAGAAGAAGCGAGAAATAAGTCTGTATAAAAAAGAGTTTAGTCGAGGTTGCATTGAGGAAGGAAAAGACTTTATTTGGACGTACTTTTTCCACTTCGATCCTTCCGTTTCTTGAACTGAATGAACTGACTCAGCTCTGGTCTGCTGCTCCTTTTTTTCGTAGTAAAAAATAGTAGGAATGAATAATATGCAGATTGCAGATAGGGAATAGGGAATGAAGGAACAAGAGCAAGCTACTGCTACTACGAAGAGGAGGGAGGGTAGGTACCTTATATTTTCCGTAACGTGAACGTGCACTTATAAAACTCCATAATATCATATTATTATCCATTTTTAGCCACAGACTACAGAGAGCCAGGGAAAAAATATGATAGAAAACAGATGAGATGAAGATTTACTGGGTAGGGTTCTACTCTATTTTTTGCCTTCTTCGTCTCTAGTCTTTTTTTCTCGCCTTCTGTTATGTTGCGTTGTAGTTGTTGTGTGCACTAATTAATAGAGCGAGAGAGAAAAACTGGAGTTCTTTATAGAATATTGAAAGATATGAAAGACGGAGAAAAAAGGCAGTGATAAGCATCATCAATCGACACTCGTGTTGTCAAATAACTGAATTTGCTTATCCATGTAATTGAGCAAATCAGTCATCGCAAATCACTTCGTCTCCTTTTGATTTGAATAGAAATGATTAGATTTCAAAACGCCTTAATAAGGTCTAATTTGATGGAGAAGAAGGAGCGAATTTCAGTCTTTGTGTGAAGCAGTAAAGTGCGTAGTGTAGTGTTTTCCTTGATCATGATGATGATGGACATGACTGAAATTACTCCGGAGAGTAAATAACACGCTTTCTGTTTCTACATTATACTTTTTTCCAGCCTATTATTCTGGAAAACTGAAAAAATTCGTGTCAACCAACCTATGTACTACCTTTGTACTACGGGCGGAGGCGAGGAAGAATAAATGAGATTATTTAGAACGAGACTGAACTGAACTACTTATTCTGCTGTTGTGAAATTTTTTTTGTTTGATATTACGAAATAATTTTTGAAGAGATTCCTGCAACTAAAAAGAAAATTACCTACTACCTACCCAGAAAATAATATTGTTTGTTCGTTTGTGTGGTTTCTGTCGTTGCTTGAAGGAAGGAAAGAAAAGTGTTGTTCTCACTTTCTGTCACGTAACAATTTCTGAGATTTGCAAAGAAAAAAAGGTCATAAAAACTTCATGTTCACATTAAACATAACATAACATAACTCATAAAGTCACTAAAGTCAGTGTAAATTATTGCCTTACATTGCATTTGCAAACAAAGATTTCAGTTGTTGTTGTTGTTTACACGGACGCTTTTAAAACCAGCGTGGGATTCATTTCATTTGATGCTGCTTCTACTTCTACAACTCTTTCTTTGCTTGACTCATTTTTGAAACGCATTGTCAGTTCTAAAGTTGATTTGTCAGGCTGTGGCTGTGGTACAGGCGTCAGCTACGCACACGCGCATTTCTGTTTTCATGCAGTCAAAAAAGTGGACGTCAACAAATAACAACTCTCTTCGTTTGACTTGACTTGACAGTGGAAACGAGAGAACTCGGAAAACTTCAAATTCATTTTAATTAATCAGGCTTGAGTCATGAGATTTCAATTCATTTCAATGAACCATTCATTTCGTCAAATAAGCCATAGTTTTAACAATATTTAAAAATTGATCCGGAAAGTGGTTTTCAAAGTTATGTTGACTTTGAGTTTGACGTGTGCTAGTCAGCGTGGAGATCATTTCGTATTCGTGTTTTTGATCTAGATACCTGTAACGAGTCAGGCCGCTATTTAATTGTGATATCTGTTTGTGTCTTGAAAAGAGTTGAACCGTGAAGATTACTTGATTTATATAGATCGGAATAAATTGCTTGTCAAAGTTAAAATTACGAAGCGATTTACGGCGACAAGTTATTTCAAAATCGTCTTCAGTGTTGATTGGCATATCATTATTTTGGAGGAAATCGAATTTTAGAGCGATATATAGAAAAGGTAAGCATGAAGCAATATTAATTTCATTGTTTAATAATTTGATTGTTTGACATAAGCTTCCATAAAGAAGCTTCGGTAAAAAATTGAATTTTTGAACACCCCCTCTCCCCTTTGTTCGGTTTTTGTCATTTACCAATACATTGTATGTCACACTGGGCCGGGACCTCATCCCCCCTAAATCACCGAAGCTTCTTTATGGAAGCTCCCATAGGCATTTTATATAGGTACTTATTACTGAATGCTAAACTTTCCATTTCCAATGATGTAGAAGTGTAATATAATAATGTATGTCGACACTCAAGAGTTACCTGTTCGACTGACATTCGTTCACTACGAAAAACTACATGTGGGCATTCAGAAATTTTTAACATGAACTTCCGCTCGTCTCGGAGTCGTTTCCGAAAAATTGCTTTAGGAATATTCCATATTTGTAGCTTAGGTAGTCATATTTATCTGGATGTACATCTAGATATTCAATTACATAATAATATCTATTAAAAAACTCACTAAATTGCCATTTAGCAACATACCTAACGGAGAAATGCACGCCAGTAAAAACACGAGGAATCTGTTTCTCTTTTAACCTCAAACCTTCAGGTATTAATTGAGGAATGACCTTCCTGTTCCTCCTAAAGGTCCTTCCTTCCAATGCATGAAGCTTAAATCCGATTTCACGGCCATGGTCTTTATATCTTTCTTTAGTAGCATTTTTAACGGTAAAAGCTTTCTCGACCTTTTTTCGTCAAAAGGAGAGATCACACCGCTTTGATCGGAAAGCTTCCATGTAAAGCTTCTTCTTGTCTCATTTTTTATCAAAAATGACAACGATGTTAAATGTTAACCCTACTAGATTCCTTTTGCTAATTGAAAATTCCTGTCATTCCTCCGAAATAATAAAAAGGGACAACCAATTGTTTTCGCATTCTTCTTCTTCTTCCTAGATATTGTTTTGATGGTCATCGTCCCTCTAGATTTCCGGTGCAGCGACAAGACGAAAGTTACTGTTTAATTGTTATATTATCGATGCAAATAAAAATGCTAAATGAAACAATTACATTTTTACGAAAAAATGTCGCATTGCGTTTCGCTTAAGTAATAAAAATAGTTGACACAACATGAACATGACGCATTATGTGAAAACACTTAACATAACATAACTTATAACATTATTTAAAATTAACTGTCTCACCTTCCATTTTCCTCATTTTAGTTTCAGTCTCATATGTCAACTACCAATGCTATAAATATTCTAGCAAATGCAAAAGGAACTAATAATGCAATTTATTATGCAACAATGCTACTATAATCTCATTTAGAGACCTTTTTAGGTTTCTAGAACCCTAACAAAACACGTTGCATTATTAATTTAGCGAAATTATTTATAGCACAACAAATTGAACATGATGACATAAGAAGGGACACTTTTAATTAGACAAGAGTTTTCTGTTTTCAGCAAGCATATCAGATATCTCTGCAATCTGCAATAGAAAAGAGGAAAACGAGTTTAGTAAAATTGCATATTTAAATTGTCTTGCTTTTCAACAAATTAGGTAGAGAGATAATAGTAGTAATACTACCCCGAAAATGTAATCAATTCAAGTCAGCACATTCGAATTCAATCAAATTCTCAGAAAACTTGTTCATTATTGCATATTTTATTCTTAGTCATGGCATGCTTTGAAAACTCACCGACTAAGTACCAACCGAGGATTGCGGATTGAATGACATTGTGCCTTAACTTAAGTAGCACAAATACAAAATACAAAGGGAAATACTATACCTAATACCCAAGCTAGGTATTAAACTATATTGTATTTGTAGAAAATATCACTAGCGACTCTTGGTTCAATAATGCTACTACCATTTTAGATATATGTATTTATAAGTCATTGATTTCATGTAATATTGTGTATTAAACTTTGTCCAATACCATAATCATTCATGCATTATTTAGTCAGGTCGATAAGGAAAAGCCTATTCCACATTGTGCCTTAACTTAAGTAGCACAAATACAAAATACAAAGGGAAATACTATACCTAATACCCAAGCTAGGTATTGAACTATATCGTATTTGTAGAAAATATCACTAGCGACTCTTCGTTCAATAATGCTACTACCATTTTAGATATATGTATTTATTTATAAGTCATTGATTTCATGTAATATTGTGTATTAAACTTTGTCCAATACCATAATCATTCATGCATTATTTAGTCAGGTCGACAAGGAAAAGTCTATTCCCTGACTGAACTACTTTTTCCGCGTCCTAGTACAATCCTAGTCGTATTAGAGTAGACCTCTGCGTAAAGCCTTGCCTAACCTCTTTTACGATTCTATCCTGTTTACTTACTTTGTGACACCACACCACCAACAATATAATTTACTTGACTAACTCTCATTATATCACTTATACAATCTATATCATTTTCTCTGAAGAAAATTATTGTCGAATGACTAGCTTTTGTCTTAGATAGGAATAGTGAATAGATAGAGCAGTTCAGTTATCATTTGGTCATTTTGAGGAAGAGATGAGTTGCGTGCAACAGTAGTATGTAGTAGTAGTGGCAGTGGCAGAAGCCTTTCTTTTCTTCTTCACCTTCAACGAAAAAACTGGCTTGGCTCTTTGGTTTTTATCTTTTTGCAACTCTATAATTACCTGAAGTGGGGTGGATAGACAAGAAATGAAATAATAAGTGTTACAATTATTATTCCTTTTTTCACAGGTAAAAAACAAAACGTTATAGTTTATACAACATAAAAGAATATTTTGGGTTTCGCATTACTTTGACTTTGACATGATACGTAAATGATTCATATTCATGTGCAGAAAGAGCAGTTCGTGAGTATTTTTTTCATTCACGAAGTCTTCTTCTTTTGAAGGATCTGTTTCTGAGGTAGAGGCACGAACAACGGCAACGGCCAAAAACTCAAGAGCTCGAGACCATGATGATGGCGATGGCTGACCACATTTTTTAATATGCCCTTATATAAGAAAAGAATAGGTGATTCATAGTTTGAAAAGGTGGTCATACAAGAGCAGTCTCAGAAAAATCTGAATTTGAATATGTATATTATTATTAATTCGGGTACTGAAAAGGAACAATAAAGGAAAAAGAGTAGAGCAAGATCAGCCACGCCACGGCCTCTTTTTCCCTCCTCTAGCCTGGCATGGTAGTTAGTAGTTAGAGCACCATAAAATTCGGATGGAGGTGGAGGAGTTTTAAGAGAGCAAACAAAATAGGTGTTTTGTGTGTCATCAGTCATCATTAGCGAAAATACGTGTTGTGGTGTGGGCTGCCTTACAATTTGTAGCCTTCATTTCAATTCTAAATGAATAATATGAATGCACTGCAGATCATATCCGTTGGTTCATGCATCATCATCTTCATCGTCATCATCCGTGTCCGGTATA
>JAHZNI010000284.1:0-12488 GCA_027744415.1 Seira ritae
ATCGTGGCCATATATGTGCATCATTTTGTCGAATCTTTGAATCGTAAAATCTGAGAGAGAAACAGAGAATACGTATTTCCAGCGCAGACCAGACTAGACCACGATGATGCTTTATTACACTAACATAGCTATGGAGAAAGAGAGGATATAAACAAGCAAGAATGAGATAAAGCCATGAGATGATCTTCCCTTCGGAAAATGTTTTTACGATTCCAACCGTCAGTTTACACCGACTATCCGACTCCCTTTCCTAACGACGAACAAGCCCTTTTTAAATATCTACATACATACCTACATGTGCATAACATAAAAGAGATTTTTAGTGTTTGTCTTTACTCTTTAGCAGTAGTAGTAGTTGGTACTAAAGAAGAGGAGCATTTGGGAGAGTAATAAAAGTAAGAGTTGTAATGGTATGCGCACCACTCACCCACTCAATCTATCCATCTATCTTTCCCAAGGATATGATATGATATGAAGATTTTGATTGTGAGGCAAGTCAGTCAAAAAAATGAATCTTTTTTCTCCGTCTTTACTTTACTTATCGTATCGTTAGTCATGGTCTGCTTTAGTAACTCTTGATATTGATACACCACATTATTCCTCCTTTCACTTTTTCCCTTTTTTTTAAAAATATCTAAAAAAAACGTTTCCATGCATCATAACACCATTCTTCCATACACATCATATCGTAGAGTTTTACCGTTACGTCACCGTTATTACAAGCGTAAAATATGTACATTTAACAAATATGATCAGATCAATGATGATCATATCAGTTTAAGTGAACTATCCAATATACTATCTATCTAGTAGATGACGCGAACAAGGACGACCAGAAAGTGGAAAACGGGGGAAAAGTGATCATGCATGGGAAAGATGTAAAGCATCGATTACAAATATATTATGCTATACTTTTCCCTGATATTTATGACATGTTGCATTATGGTTGTCAAAAAAGGCATATTTTAAGGAATCCGAATTGATTCTTATACAGCAGGACAGCCATTATCAATTATCTACTTCCATCATATTTCCATTGTGAGCAATTTGCCTACGTTCTGTCGCGGAAGTAAAAAGCGCGTTTTACCAGCAGAATTGATTACTAATTTCGTGTTTGATTTTTTAGGTACCCCTGAGATCTTTGTATGTTTCATA
The DNA here is from genome assembly GCA_027744415.1 of Seira ritae. Classification (NCBI taxonomy): domain Eukaryota; kingdom Metazoa; phylum Arthropoda; class Collembola; order Entomobryomorpha; family Entomobryidae; genus Seira; species Seira ritae. The sequence continues at coordinate 1,156 of JAHZNI010000284.1, forward strand.
ATCAAGTAATTAATTCCATGACAACATGGAGGGTGTGTCCGTGTCCCAAGTTTCAAGTTAAACCCACGTGCATCGCTTAATTCAAGCCAATTCTGACTCTCTCAAAGAATGTTTCATAATCAAGTAATTAATTCCATGACAACATGGAGGGTGTGTCCGTGTCCCAAGTTTCAAGTTAAACCCACGTGCATCGCTTAATTCAAGCGAATTCTGATTCTCTGAAAGACAAATACAGTCTTGATTTTTAGCATTTTCCAGAAAGTGATGACACCACAGTGTCATCATCATCTTCGTAGTTGTCTCCACAATCATATGTTATATGCCAGGCATGCATCCCAGCACCCTTCAACTTTTTTTTGAGTGGGAACATGAACATATTATTATGATTTTTTACTACTTACATACATAGTTTAGCACACATCTTTGGCCAACTCCCTGTAGTCTTTTCATGACTCAACCGACTACGACTGCCTTTTTTTTCTCGGAGCATTCCATTCCATCCATTCCTCTCTCCTTCAAGCATCATGCATCATCACATCACAGAATTCTTTTTTCATCTCCTCACTCCTCCTGACTCTGACTTGACCGAAATAAGAAATTCACGAAGTCATCTTCTTTCTTTCACTCTCTCTCTCTTTCCTCCAAAAATATATTATCTGATCCATGTAAAATATGATCACAGTCATCTATCTCAAGTGTGAAAAAAATGCATCATCACATCACAGAATTCTTTTTCCATCTCCTCACTCCTCCCGACTCTGACTTGACCGAAATAAGAAATTCACGGAGTCATCTTCTTTCTTTCACTCTCTCTCTCTCTCTTTCCTCCAAAAATATATTATCTGATCCATGTAAAATATGATCACAGTCATCTATCTCAAGTGTGAAAAATATATAAAATGGGGACATTAAAAAAGCCATCTCGCAAGGAGGAGAAGATAGGATAGACTAGAGTCAGAGCCAAAGCAAGGAAAATGGGATTTTTTTTCAAGGAATGTCTCCATCTTCATCATCATCATCATATCATCATAATATCATAATCATCGGCTATAATTCATACCGCTTATTTATAACGATCAGATATCTAGCTTGAGATATTATGGCATGAGATATTGCTCTCATTATCACGCTCATCAAGTTGTTATATAAAACATGCTTTGACACTTCATCTTCCATAATCCGTGCTTTATCATTCTCTGAAGGAGACATGCATGCACGCACGCATGCATGTACGCTTCTTCGCAACTTCCCAACACAACTTGCTCCTTCCACTTTCACAGTGCCTATGCTATGAAAAGAATTTCAAAACAAAAGTGATGCATAACAAGAACAAGCATCACATCACGATCTCATCCTCATCGATGTCATAAAATAAAGTTTGAGCAAATAGGAGAGCATCTAAGTATATCAGACAAAAGACGTTTTATAATTTGTCTCTGTAGAGTAGAGAACTTGTAGCAAGAGTAATTTTAAGCATTCATTTCACATTCTCCTAGTTAGTTTCCCAGTAGCCTCTGCTTCAGCTTCAGCTCCTTTCTCTATTTTTTTCATTAAGGATGAGAGAGAGAGCCTTTCTGCTGCTCACTCGATCCTCTTCTCAGAAAAAGGAGAGCAAGTTTGCTTTCATTTTAAAAAGAAGCTACAACACAGAATGGAGGAATCTAGGCCAAAATCTCAAATCCCTCTTTTGAAAAACCCGGGTGAAGTGAAGAGAACGAGGGAAGTGAAGACATGGAATATAAATATAATGCATACCTACTACTACTACAATTTGCTGACATACTTATGTATAGTTTAATATCTTCACATCACATGAGGAGAGAGCCATAAGATCTCGACAATAAAATTTTTTTCTATCTGTCTGTCAGGTTCCACTCCTTCCCTTGTTGTTTTGATGACTTTACATTAGCTATTTTTATATATATGTCTTTAGAGGGAAAAAATCTCCGTTTTTATTATATTACCTACCTATTCCCATAAAAAATTCTTAGAGAATTTAATATCTTGTTTGCACGAGAAAATGACATGGATGGATGTATGTATGTATGTAGTAGGTATGGTATGGGCTTGACGAGATCACTTTATTTTCTCGGGAAAACCACAAAAACCCCAACATGCCCTTCTCATTTATTTTCACAGTACGAAATACTTATATGGGAGCGGAAAAAAAATTTTTAGGATGAAGACGCGGAGGTTGGGAATTCCTCCATATTGAAATTACAATATGTATAGTATAGCTTTCATGTTCCATGCGAAAATATTATGAACTAGGCAGTGCCTTTTGTGAAAGTTATAAAGCAAAAAAAAATATAAATGCATAAAAACTCCAGCGTCACAATGTCATGCCCATATAGCACCACGGGACAATGGAACAAATTGCAAGAGAAATGCTAGCTCTCCCTCTCTCTGTGAATCTGATGAACAAAATTGTGAACAAAAGGGCTTCCCTGAATAAAAAAAAGTTCCTTATATGGACTACTTTAACTTCTTGTAGGAGGAAATGTAAGAATGAAGAGGACCTTTTTAAAGGAATAAAAAATTTGGAGACATTACATTAGTGGCTTTAATACTATACGTGGGAACAATGGACTCGTGAGAGGAAGTGAACTGCACCACTCATGTTTGAGGAAAAATTTTTCTCCTGAAGAATGTGCTTTTATTCAGAATATGTATGCATGTATATGGTGAGGTGAACAATACAAAAAAAGGGAAATCTGAAAGGGAAACCCTGGTGGAGTGGTAGGAATTACACAGGAATGAGTTTACTCCATGGATTTATAATTGAACAATACTTGAAAAGTAGAGGAAACACAAAATGGTCTATTCAAAATTTTTGAGAGAAAATTTAATTTAAATTGCGTTCTACAAGTTTAGTTTAAAGACACCCCGAGCCGTTGAACGAAATAAGTTTGGAGGAAGAAAAAAAAATTCGAAGGTGATTTACAAAGCAAGGATTTTCATGTTAGGCCAGATTGGTGTCACAGTCTCAGGTAATAAAAAGGAGAGGAGAAAACAAGTTAACAAACTAACTATTTTAAATCGCTGCAATAATAATAGTGATGATGATGAGAAACACATACAGACATTCTCATTCATCATCATTCACAAGTGGCAGCGCGTGAGACTTAGTTTTACTTACTTATCTTGGAGATATATAGGTATGCATTGTGAAAAATGTGTACACTTTTGCATTCGCTTCTTTTCCTTCTCGAGAGAAAGCGACAAAAAATAAAAGGCTATGGAATGGAAGGAAACACAAGGTTTATAAAATATGGAGGACGCCACCATGCTTATTCATCAACAATCCAAAAAGTCGAGCGTAAACTTTTCCGGAAAAGCAATTTGAAAGAAGGGAAAATTGTAAGAAAATTGCTGGATGAATTCAGACTCGGAGGAGGAGGCTGGAGCTGGAGTGGAGCATACTAGCATCGCTGACGAAGCGTACAAGTTTTCGCATTTGTCTTGTCACATCTGTTGTTAATATTTAATGGAAAATATTAAAATTTTATGGGATTCGGTGTATTGCTGGGGAAAACTCATTATCATATTAAGGTAAATATTTGGATAAGGCAGTAAAAAACATTGTGAGTACGGCAAAAGTACAATTATATTTTTGAGGGGTTACCATATTTAGGTATTTGAATTTACTTTGCCAAAAGCAGTGCAGTAGCAGTGGCTGTAGCTGCAATGCTAGGCCAGGCCTAGGCATTCTGATAGGTCCTATGATTTTGAAATTGGAAGATGGCGATGGAGAAAGGAGAGGCCTTAATATTATAAATTGAGAAAGTTCTCCAATGTGACGTTGACAATTTTCCCGCACGAGTGGAGTGGATAGCTAGAGATGGAATGTGCTAGAGCCAGAGCTGGTTGGACTGGGGGAGGTGGATCACTCTTGTTTTCTTTTTCTCGTAAGGAATCTAACTTTTCAAGGTTGTAATTTTCTTGGTTAAGTACTTGGCAAATACAAATAGTATAGGCATTATTGAGTAAACGGGACTTGTTTTCAAGAGTAGAGGATTTTTCAATGGAAGGCTGGTGATTGGGAAATGTTATGTTTTAAGTGGTGTTTATTCAATTCCTCGCAGAAGTTTTGTTTGCTTTCTTAGAATACATTACGCCTGAGCAATGTCTGACGTCAGTTTTCACAAGGGTGTTTACACAATAGGTCTGGTCTGACGCGGTACTGTACTGTACATGAGGGAATGGGATAATGGCGAAAGCTACACATACACAGCCTTCTTAATACCTAACCTACTACCAAGAATAAAATTTGTTTAAAAAACCAATATTTATCAATTTAATACGACTGGTTTCAGTAGAAATTTCGGTATCCATATTGTTTGACCGTCTTTGAAACTGGAGAAGTCACTTTCGTCAAAGGAATGTAATTCTCACGTGCACCACAACGTGCAAGCAATATCCTTTCTTAATAGATATCTGGCATCCGACTATTAATTTGGTTTTATGAAATTGTCATCCAGTCACGGCCAACTTATTTTTGTCAAGTCGCATTTTTTTCCTCATTTCATCGAACATCAAAGAACTTGGGCACATACTTCTTAGATACATTCAACCTGTTTGCTCCAAGTATTTCCAGAGCCCTTGCCTTACTCAGCATTATAATTTAGCTTTCTCTTTGAAATAAAAAAAATACTTGAAAAAAGTCACTGCGCCAAAATGGCAAAAAAGAAAGTTCTAGCTCGTTAAATACTAGTAAGTTTGATATGTTATTTTGTCCCTTAAGCTTCGGAACACCAACAGCACTAGCAACGATAAGCTCAAGAAATACTCCGCAAGTTCCACGCGTAGTATATATTTCTATGTAATTTCTCCGGATAATAATTTCACAGAAAAAAAGGGAAAGATGTGAAAAGTTTTCCTGTGAAAAGTTTTTCCTTGATTATTTGCAAAGTTCGTTTACTTTTTAGAGCATGAGTTGGTAAATGCTAAAAATCTTGTTTATTTGTTTGATATCATATAAGGAAGTAGATTTGATTTCCTCTGTTTACCTCAAAAAAATAAAGGAAGAGTTGCATTGCAGCACGGAATTGGAATCGAATTCCAAATCGGAATTGCATTTCGAATCTGGAACTCTATCTCCTTAGCTTTATCAGCGGAAGACACGGAAATGAAGTCATTCATGAGCTGTAACTCTGACTTAGCAAATCTCTGGTGGGAATAGAAATTGCATTTCAAAAAAAATATTTCAGTTCACCCATTCGTTGCAAATGGTGCCATGAGCGAGCATAGCATGGCATGGCCGGACAAAAATTACATTTTAATTCACAATTGTAGAATCCCGCTCTGGAGTTTCCTCCATCGCCTAAATTTGCCCTAATCCTTAATTAGAACGGAAGTTGGAAAAGGATGGCTCTATAAATACTCACTAAGCTTTGATCTTTCTCCCCTTCCTCCCATTCATTCGCATTGCATCACATGATAAAAACTGGATTTTAAGTATTTTGCGTCATTAATGTACCTTCCTCTACTTATCTTCCATTTTGCTAAAAGGAAGGATACGTTCTATAAAAAATGCTTTTACTTGAAATTTTCCAGAAGTCTCTATCTAGTATCTAGCCTCCATCTCTCTCCCTCCCCTATCTATCCTCCAACTCCAACGGAACACAATTAAATGAAACTTTTTTTTCTAGAACTTATTCAAAATGGAGAGCTGCTGGAACTGGAAGGGAAAATGCATATCGCATGAATATAAATGTAAGTAATGTAGTTAGTATCATTCCATTCCCTGCTCGTCCTTTCCATCTCCGCACACAGGAACTACATACACAGGGAGGAAATGCCAAGGACAGGGCCTCTCCTCAACACGGACCATTTGCGTTAACCTTTTTTTCCAGTGCCAGGCCAGTGCCAAAGCAGAAAATGTTAGTAGTACAAAGCCACACGCATTTTATTGCTTTTCGCATTCGCACAACTTCAACTACAACTATGACTAAATTGCGCAGTTCAAAATGCTAGGAAAGGCCAGTGCCAAAGCAGAAAATGTTAGTAGTACAAAGCCACACGCATTTTATTGCTTTTCGCATTCGCACAACTTCAACTACAACTATGACTAAATTGCGCAGTTCAAAATGCTATGAGACTTTTTTCTTCAAAAACATAATTTTTATAAGTATTTTAAAGCTTTTTTTTATTGCACTACTGGATGTAATGTAATGTAATAATAATGTACAAAGTTGCTTTGTTGCACTCCGTACTTGCATGCATTGTACAAGACAAGAACAAGAAGATGTTCATAAAAAAATCTTCCGTTTCCATTACCCTGTCACAGCAAATTAATTGCTGGGACTGAAAATGTTGAGCGGTGGACAAAAAGTAAAAAGTCGAGAAGGATTTTCTCAAGAAGAAGAAATTCTGCTTCTGTTGTTGCCGAAGCGATGGTGCCTGAAAAATAACCTCGAATTTATTGAGGTCGACTTGAGTGGTTTCATAGCATTGTTTTCTCCAAGCATTGAGAATAAAATCTTAGAAAACTTTTTAGTGCTTTTTATTAGTCCACTGGAGGAAGAACTACTTAAAATTAGAGAAGACTCAAAAGGGGAGAGGAAATTCAATAACAATTAATTCAATTTTATTGTTTCCTAAACACTATTTCAGGAATAGGAATGATTGCATGAGTGAGCAACAAATGATTTTCTCTGCTACTTTCAAGAACATTGTTATTGCCAATCTATAGTACTATGTAGTACTACGTCGCAAGCTTTTAATGACCAATTATTCATTCGCAGAAGGAATGCTTTCTCCCTGAATTTGGCAAACTTTTTAATAATAACTACCTAATTCAATTTCCTTCACTGGAAAATCAAGTCAAGTTTTAAAATTAATCAAAGATGATATTTGTGATTGATCACGACACCCAACCCACTCCAATTAATTATGTTTGAGTAACAACGATGATGAATGACCGTAGCTGTAATTAAAAAACTGGATGTAATATACCAATAAATATGAAATTTCAGGAGTGGAAGAGGAAAAGTTGAACAATGAAAAACAAGAGAAGTTCTTCTTACTTAAAAAATATATAATTGCGTTTTGTCTTTCCACCCGTAACAATATCTAGCTTAACCAATTATTTCTTTCCACTATAAAAAAATAATTTTTAATGAGGGTATATGTACATATACATACTTTTGTAGGAAAAATTTTTTCTCTTACGAAACACGCCATAAAAAAACTGTGCAATTCATACATCTTCCCTTTCACGCTCTGACCTCGCATTCGCCTCGTGTAACTTCATACATACATACATACACACGAGTGAAAAGTAAAACTTCACCTTTTCAGGAAACTTTATGCTCATTAAGCGAACAGAAAAACAATATAATGTTATGAAGAAGATAAAACGTAGAAAGAGAATAATACATACATGCATACATACATACATATCTGCAAACGCAAAGTAAGCATTTTTGCTACACTTTCCCGAGATTAGAATGTGATACATATTATATTCTCATTTGAAAAGAAAAAGATGGTAAGTATGTACATATGTGGTGCATATCACGTACATATGTGTACAGCTTGATATTTTTTTCGTCTTTTCCAGAAAGTTAAAGGAGAAAACAGGAAGAAGAGAGGCGGATAAACTTTCTTCATTAGCAGAAGAAAAATAAAAATGTCACAGTCTCTCAAAGTTGAACATGAGCGGATTCTATAACATTCCGGCGATTAGGTCAAGATAATTTTTTTACTAACTAGGAACTAAGCTAAGGGAAAATGTCCGGACTGACTGGGAGGAAAGGGGAAATGCTCTTGCTCGTATTACAATATAGATACATATATTATTACGAAAAAGGAAAAACAACACGAAAAACTTTTCCCGAGAACGAAAATGTTGTTTTTAAACAAGAATTACTGTAAAAATTGAGAAGTGCAAAGGATATGTTCATTCCATGATCCAACGCTTTTTTTCCAAGAATAATTGTAATGCAATATGATTAAGTTCAAAGGAACTAAAAATGGAAGGGATAATCGTAATAGGCGAGAAAATTAGGAAAAGCTCGAACTACGGAAGCACGTTACATACAAATAATTTTCCCCTTACTCTCCTTTCGGCATTATAGAAAAAAGAGAAAATTATTTTTTAAAATTATAAAGACCGAATTCATTAGCATTGAATAATTTACTGGAAGTAGAATTTAACGAAAATAACAATATTATATGGCATAGATTCGAAAACACATTTTCGGGATTTTTACTGCAAAGTTTATTGAATTAAATTTTTACATTACCTACATATATTTGATAATGTGACACGTGACATGACATGACGCATATTTTTTGACAGTATGACATAAAGTAAGAAACATGGAGCCAAGCCAGCAGCCTAGCACTAAGGTCAAAAGAGTGAAAACACGGAGCTAATTTATAATGGATGGATAATAAGAATTGTAGCCGATAGAAAAAATAAAAAAACGAAAAAAGTAGGTCGTAAATTATTTGCTGAATTATCTTTTTCGCTATCAACCTGACTTGCTTTCCTGCTTCTGCTTGCCATGAATTCCAAATTAAATTTTTCTACGAAACTAAATGGAACAATTTTCAGGGTGAATAATTTTTTTAATTGGAGCATATTTAGTGTTAGTTAAAATAAAAAACGTTTTTCATGAACGTCATCAAGCAAAGCAATGCATCGGAAGGAAGTCAGCGTGGATGACGCGAGTGCGAGACAAAAAAATACTTTAGGTAAACAAATGAACGTGCTAGTTTCGAACCGAAATACTACATCCATATTATATTTCCGCGGATAATGTACACTTTTTTGGTCATGCATGCATCCCACGCACGAATTACTGTTTACAAAAGGTGAAATAATATCTACCCTGAATACTTTTTTTTATGAATGTATAGGAATCGGAAGTAGAGATAAGAACTCTGTATGTATGTGTGTGACGCAGAAAACTGTCGAAGAGAGAAAAAAGATGTTGATCCTTTTCAACAGAAATAAATCTGTCACTGATTTCCCCGCTGAATATCCCGACACTCAGCAAGTCCCAATGCATTGGGGACAATGGTGTAGTATGTGCATGCATTATTGAAATAAAAAAAATCAAATAGAAATAAACCTTATTTCAGATTGGATCGAGATCGGATCGAGGCAATGCAATGCGCGGTGGTTGTGTGTTCGCACAAAACACAACCAACAAGCATGAGATTCGGAATGTAGAAGTGCTGCTCTTGCTCTTGCATCGGATATTACCTTACATTTTCCCAAATAGCTTTTGATTTCAGATCAATCTCCGAGAATGTATAGGTGGTACAAGTTTTATGGGCTGAGAAAAGGGTTGTAGAGTGTGTACCAATACCAATACCAATAGTTTTTTTTCTGAAGTTGTGATCCGATCATGCCATCCATACCCCCACCGAGGGATTCAGTTATAATGGCGAAGGAAATCGAATGACTTGTGAATGTGAAAAAAGAGCGTTTACGAAGAAACGAAATGATGATAAAAATGTAATAGTAATTGGTAATCCAAGAAAGAATAAAACATAAATCTTCAAGAGAGGGAAATCTTCTTTTCCTAAACATATGCCACATAAAAATGTGAAAACTTTTACCCATTGACATCTTAAATGCGTTTCGGTTTACAATACATATGCACTCGAGAAGAGAAGAAATGAAAATGAATACTGCTACATTTCATCTATCGAAATCGAAATCCTGTTTCGGATGGCTCAAAAAAATATGAAAGCGGAAGAGTAGAAAGATGGAAAAGCGGACAAACTCTTTTTTATCATTACGGATCATGATAAAAAATTACGTGTTATGCAGATAGACTTGGGGACATTTGATCAGATGCGCATTCTCATCGATTCCTTTCCGAAATTCTAACAGATAGAATAGCCAATGGCATTTCCTGTTTGAATGCGAAACCAAAACCAACAAAAATAGCATAGCATACATATGCATGCCTATCATAACGCTTCACTGTCGCACAAGCATTCATTCCGGATAAAATGCGAGAACAGGAAGCGATGGTAATAAATCCTTGATCCACTTTTTCCATTTTTTTTCTTCTTAGCTCCTTTCTCTCTCAGCTCAACAACTGACATTACGACAACGGCGGCGAGAACGCATTTGTCAAGGTAAATTGTGAAGTTTACCTACATTTAAAGTGTAATATATCGCGAATAGGTGAAGGATTTCACACCTTTCAGCAAGGCAATATATTTTTCTTGGCAAATGTTTACCCCTATTCTTTCATTCATCTCCTCATCATCAGACTCACTCTCAGAGCAAATAAGTGGGTTGGCCAATTCCAGTTCTTTCTTGTTCTGTGAGAAATTCAATGATCCGCATGGAACGCATACGGCATACCTATATTCGTATTTACTTCTATTGTTTCCAAGGGAAGATTTTGATTAAAAAATGGCTCGAGCTCGGAAAAGAGCGCCTCATATCATATCATATCAGAACTAGAACTAGAGATATACGACTCAATTATTCATTGCCCCAGAAGAGTAAACAAAGGTCTTTCTTCCGCAGAGCACTGCCGAAAAAAATCAATCAAATAAAAGGCAGAAAGCAGAGGAGCATCAAAGAAAAAAAAACGCAGAAATCGTAAACAAAAAATTAGACAAGAAGAAAACTGACGCACTTTTCCAGTCAATATGTTTTCCTCTCTTCCTCTTTCTTTTCCCTAAAAAAATAAATTTATAAATCTATATATATTTTTCTTTGTAAAGTCATGAACCTCCAAAGCGGTTTGTTGTGGAACAAACAGGAGCTATCAGAGAACGTCAGTCTTTTTTTGTTTTCACTTTGATAGAAAAAATATATATAAACTCCATCCTTTTAAAATACATAATATCCTTTTGCTCTGCTCATGTGTGTGGCACTAACGATGAGATGGTGGGGTGTGCTCCTCTGCCACATACATCAGTAGTACAATAGTATGACGGTACTGTAACTGTATGAAAAAAAATTTCTGCTTGTTCATTCTTTTTGTCGCCACACGTCCTCCCATGAAAAGTGTCTAGTACAGAAGATCGTTTTTCCAGGAGCTAAAAAACAAACATAAAACGCTCCAGTGTCATTGTTCTGTCTAATGAAAAAAAATTGTAGTCGGATTTTCTCCTCTTCAGATTATTGCTCCATAGAAGTTTAGGCACAATGACAACAGAAAAAAAATTCACGAGTGAGTGACTCCTCATGAAGTTTTAGTAGGAAGGAATGTACTGCTATTTAGGGATTCTCCTCATGCAATAAAAAAACTCTACATTTCATTGGCCCGTGTATTTGGTGTTACTACTTATTGCGCTAAATTAATACTGCAGCAAAGACGGCAGTCCTGAAAAAAACTCGACAGTGCAGT
>JAHZNI010000285.1:0-19594 GCA_027744415.1 Seira ritae
ATTTTGAAGCTGATTGAATGGTTCACGTGTTCGACAACGACAAACGAAGCGGCAGAGCGTTTAGAAGTTCACGGGTAAATTGCCGACAAAGGGGAGCAAAAAGAATTGATAATTTTTTTGGAGACCTGTTGGAAAACTGGAAAAGAGATATATTTTTCTGGGTTAGTCCTAGAATTTAGGTACGTGTATGCATGTACCTAGGTTGATTGTGATCGTGAGTAAACAAGAGAAAGGCGACATTTTTCTGCTTCTCGTTTGTTTGTACGAAAAAGCTTTTTCGCACTAAAACAAATTTCATCTCATTAGTATGCCATGCATCTTTAATTGCATTTGAGGGTGGAGCTGGCACGTTTCTCCCACTTCCCGAGTCAATCGGAAACTGATACGCATTTGATTTCACGAGTAAGGTTGTAATTAGCCTGGTTGTATTGTAGCTGCTGTAGATTTTCCATAATATGTAAAATGCTTCTGCTTCACTTTTGCATGTTCAGTGGAAAAAGTCGCTTGTCACGACCACGACTACTATGAGTCACAAAACGGAATGCCAAATTACCGGATAAAATCACTAGGTCAGAGTCAGAGTAAACGAGAATGTTTGATTTCCATAGGCAATTAGCTACGCAAACTGCAACCCAAAACCAGCCAAACTTTTACTCAAACTTGCATGAGTACATACCTACATAAAATTGGTAGATCGTGCAAAATTCGGGGTAGTGAATATAACCATGTTGTAATTGTAAAAAAAGAACTTCAAACTTTATAATTCGTGGAATTCCTTTAAGCATTTTTACGATTAAGCAAGTAGGAATGAATGAAATTCCAATCCGAAGCAAGAGTAATTTTCCTTTCATCATGAAATGAACTCACTTTTCACTTTTGCAGACTAAAGAGCACTTTTACTTGTCGAGTATTTTGAGTGGCTTCTTTGCAATAGTTTGTGGTAGAAAACGTACCCATGAAAGTCTTGAAGCATCCGTGCCATAATCATTTTTGATCTAGAATCAATTCATTTATCCTCATTTTCATTTCATTTCATAAGGTATTCAACGGTTGACAGATTTAATTGCTAAATCCTTACCTTACAGACATGGTTCAGTTACAACAACGCAAAGGCAAAACTTACAATTCAACTAAAAGCTCTATAAAGAATAAGCGTAACAATAATTGCACTCTATTGTTTTAAGATTAAATACAGTCTGGTTCATTCCATTTTAATTCCAGCATAATCTACACCATTTTTACGAGTTTCCTCCAAATTAACTCTGATCTCCTATTGAGATGAGAGACTTCTATTTTGATTAAGAAAAAGTCTACTAGGTTATGCTGAATTCAGTTCAGCAACAAAGAAATAGCCATGAGCTTTATCCAATGACGCGACATTAAGATTAAATACAGTCTGGTTCATTCCATTTTAATTCCAGCATAATCTACACCATTTTTACGAGTTTCCTCCAAATTAGCATTGTAGACACATGAAAATATCGAGAATCGTGAATCAACAAAAACAATCTTAAATCCCGAAATTCCGGCCTGCCTTTCCATTGATGCAGATAAGATTACATAGATGCACAAGTACAGACGTGCCACTTATCATTCAAATACCATTCATCTTTTGAACAAAACAAAAGCAATGATTTCCTAATTCTCAAGTATGCTTTGTCTTTAGCCGCTGAATTTCTTTGGGAATTTTCCTGAGACAGCATAAATCATGAGTGAATGAAACATTAAAAGGAAATATGATTCCTCCCACGAATATCCAAATTTTCCATAGGCATTATTTATTCCACTTTGTCTAGATCCATCCGAAAAAATTATGCTTTGAGCGGTTCTACTTACTCACGAATTAAAATAATTCATAGTTTTGTTCCTTTCAAGTAAGCTCAAAACAAAGGGAGTGTATCGAAAGTTAGTAAATAAAATCTATTGTGTGCTATTCGATACCTTCATTATTTAAGAAATAAGAGGAATGAAAGCATTTAGGGAGGAGGGAGGAAGGAGAAAGTATGTAGCACCTCATATTGCAGCACATGATGATGCCACTTTTCCCAAGACTTAAGACACCATAACATGCCAAGAAATAATGGCCAAACATAAATTCTCTGTTGAATAAACAGGAAACAGTGCCAGCGTTAAGTTGAGAGCAGCCCGCTTTAAAAAAAAGTTACATTTATACCTACTATACATGCAATATTTAGAAAAACTCTCACGGATTATCTTCATGTATTATGTACTTTTTCTTCAAACCCATTATCTCGAATTCAGTTGGAATTGAATGCGTAACTTAAGAGTAAGCATACTGAACTGATGTGATGGTAAAGGTGGGAAAAGTATCTGGCAAAGCTAAAACTTTTTGTGGAAACCTAAGGAAGAGAAACCATGTATCCTATCCTATGGATTATCTATTATTTCAAGTTAAAACGTAAAAGTAACAAAAGTAGCAAACGTAATGCAAACCTCTTAATTTAAGTAGCTGCTATCAAATATATGTATTCACCATTTGCATTATATCATTCTGAAATATTATACCTTGGCCTTGGACCAAATTTTCCACAAGACAAATACTTCAGAACAAAACCTTTTCTCGAAAGCTAAGCCTATGAACTGAAGGAATAACAGATGGACAGACAAATGGCACTTGTGATATAACACAAACACATTACATACATATTAGTTTTAAAACTTTTCCGCTTTTAAAACGGTTCTTGCGTAGATATTTTTTTGGAATAACAACAGCTTGCCGATAATGCGTCTGGAGTCTAGAGCCTATAGAGTCGCACACTAGTTCTGTGGCTTTTCTTTATTAAAAGTTAAGCAATTTGTATTCTCCAACTTTGCTTTCCCAGAACCGCGGGATAAAAAATTCTCGAATATATATTTTTTTCTAAAATGAAAACCATGTTCGTAAATTACGCTCATTATGGAGTTCACTGAAATACTCAATTCTCGAATAACCCCTGTAGCGTTTAAGTTAGGCAGTGAAGGATTTCGCAATTCGCTTTGCCTCATCAAGTGAGTAGAAAAAAGTCAATCAAGCTGAATATTTATTACGTAAAATTTACTTACCACATAATTTTCGATGCAGGATACACGGCTCAAAAAAGTTATGAAATATTTATGCATTTGCGTAAAATATGCCCATCTCCATAAGTCGATGCAAACCCATCTCCAAGTTTCCAATTACCACACTGTATGGTTGGAAAGGCGTGATATTTTCACTTGGTGGTTATTTGTTAAATAACTATGTAAGGATGAAGTAATATTTAACAATGCATACCCAAGTATACTTTATACTATGTGTATGGATGTGCTGATGACAAAATGACATTTGGATTTGGCTAGAAAGAAAGGGGGAAAAGTTTGCTAATTTACCACTCCAGGAAGCCATCAGCAGCAATAGTGCATGATTAATGGATGTATGAAGTAGATATTGCCTAATTTCTCCCGATTTAAGTGAAAAACAAGAGAAGAAAATTTCAAATTGGATGTGTGTACCTATGTATGTCCAACCCACTTTTATCCTACTTTCCCCATCTTTTTTCTTCATTTGAGCCTGTTGCAACAGGAGGAGACATGAAATCTTAAATTAAGTTGGGTTGTCAGTAATCTAACAAGAGAAGCTATTTTTCCTCAATGAAGACAAGAAAGCAATTTAACTTGTTCCAAAAAGTTGGTGTTGGTACGTAGAGTGCATGTAGGTACGTCGAGCAGTAATAGTAATGTTATGTATGTTCCCTTCTCATCTTCCTTTTCTACGGAGAGGAACAATGTGCGAGGAATAATCGACAATGTAAGCATAAAATTAACAGAGATACGTCAAGGCCAGAGCCCTTTAAAGTTCCTTTATGGCAACGTGACATACTTGCAAACGAACATTTCATGTCAATAAGTTTGCATCCAGTTTACCCTTCCCATACATTACCCATCCACTAACAATTCTAGAGAGTCTAGAGAGTAGAGAAGCCTGACAGTGACTACAAAGTACATGGTACAAGGTAGAGGTACCGGAGCAGCAGGACGTTTAGTTGTTAGTCGCAGTAAAATAAAAGCTTGGTTGGTTACCGCTGCAAAACACACTTCCTTCCTTCCTTTTGTCCCATTTGCAAAAAGGGTTCTTTATGGCAAGAACTTTTTCCTCCTTTTCTATAAAGAGCCTTCAGCAACAACTGGATTTTCCCCGATGGACTAAGCCGCTCTAGAAGGAGCAAGACAGCATCTATAAAAGGGCAATACGATATTGCATGGGAAAAACTGAAGTGAAAAGTTGCGACGTGCCAGATAAAAAAATGAAATGCCATGGTATGGTGTGGCATGGCATGCCGCTACCCTACTCACTACTCACATTACAAATGGACAGACAATCGCCATCGCCAATCGCTTCAGTTGGTTGGTGGGATATGGTCGGGTAGGAATAGGAAAAAGGGGAAAGTAAACAGCCGAAAAATATTTCTTGGGCCAGTGCTCCAGTAAATCATTAAAGCCTACTCAGACTCAGACCTGCGACCAGCCTCAAGGCAGATTTATGCATTGAATTGGGATAAGAACTGAGTGCACAATATTATTTGCTGTGAACAGAAATCGTGTGGAACTAAATGTTGCAAAAAAAAGAACAAGCTGTAAAAGTTTCGTATTACATACACATTATTCCTTGAACGCAACAACAGTAACAACCCCAACCAAGGCTATGACTATGGCTATGCCAAGTATTTACTTTCCCACGAATGCAATTCTTTCTGCTTGCTTTCTTTTTTAAGGAAAGAAGGCCAAAAAAAATTTCACTACTTCAGTTTTATAACTTTTCATGAGGCTCTGAGTACATACATACATACTACATAAGTTGTCCCGCTGGGGCATCTCATTTTCCCCACACAACATTGTTTTCTGGCATTTTAACAGTTTGTCACTCTTTCTCCTCAAATAACATCTTGTTACAGTAGGACAAGAGAAGGACGGACTCACGGAAAAAAATATCATCATTATATCAGAGCTGGCATGCATAATATCATTATACACCTTGGGCTTCCTCTAGCTCTACACCTCATTCGTTAACTTCAAAAAAAATTTTAGTGTTCCACACAATGCACTTTATATGGGAAAAGACCTTGAAAATGAAAAGCCAGGAGAAGTATTATTCATTCACTGGTGCATAAAAACGTAATAATTTTTCTTTTTTTCTCTCTTGAAAAAAATATAAGAAGTTTACAATTTACCCAACACCACCACCACCTTGACAAATATGGAATTCCTCCATCGCCATTCTCTAGATGTCTAGATATACTTTGGAGGGTGTTGATATGATGTGGTGTTAGAACAGGAACATCAGGGAAACTATAGTTGGACTTGTCCTTCAATCAAAAAAGTAAAAGAGAGGAAACTTGTCAAAAAAGATGAAGACTATGAACAGTGCCTATAAGAACTGCCTCAGCACTTACTTTTTTCATTCTCTTCGGGCAAGCCATCAAACGAGTATTAAATTCTGAAGCAGAATAACATCGTATGATCTCCATCAAATCATCTCTCGAGTGAAACAAGAAGGAACACACGGAATTGCCACCACCAGTACTTCATCCCAACCATCCATCCAATCCAACTTCCCACCAAGATAACCCTATTTTCCGGGAGACAGAGACCGATAACAACAAACCAAGAGGGCCAGAGGAACTGGTATTTAGAATCTACAAGCTAGCACTGACGGAACGGGAACGACAACTACTACTACCACAGTGGAAGGCAATATACAGCCATTGCTATTGCTGATGCAAAAAAAATTTTCCTCTCCTCTTTCCTTTTTTCCAACGTGCCAATGCAAAATAAAGATCACGGAGAACAAGAACAAGGCTCGAAACGCTGGATAAAAAAGACTGCGTCTCCCCGAGAAAGCCTCAATACAATACAGCTTGCTCACTCCTCAACTGGAAGGAAAACTCCTGCTTGGAAGATTAAGCAACCATTCTGGATTTTCTCGTGGAGTCGTGCGGTATCATCATTACTCTTTCTCCAGTCTCTGTAAAGTTGTCCTGCTTCTCCCCAGAAAAATGTTTCGCGGCTTAATGGGATACTAAAGACAAGTGGAACAATTCACTATTTGTCGGCTAGCTGGTTAGACTGGACTGGACAAGCTCTTGGCATTCCGTACAACACTTCAACTTGATTTTCGCCTGTGTCCTTCTATATCTCTCCTTTTGTTGGGAGGTCTCTCTCTCTACTACTACTTACACAGACATTTACGTGAGCACTCCTTATCAACCATTTTCACCGTCAAAAATGACATCATCAGAGAAACGCTTTCCGCAATATAGCACAAGTACCTGAGTGAGCAGTTGAAAAGGATTTATTGGATTTTTAGTGAAAAAGTGGAAAGTCGACGGAAAATTGTTGGACAAGAAGGTTTTCTATCATGACAGGTTGCCCCGATAGAGAAAGCTACTCGTAGTAGAAGAGACTAGACTTTAAAGAGATTTTTTTTATCATTTTAGAATTTCATTTCCAAGAGTGTTTAGCAAAAATATAAAGTGTGTGAAGGACTCCTTCAACAAGACAGCCCGGCTTTACTCCAAAAAAGGTACAGTAAATACTCCCATACATATTTTAGCATTATAAACTTTAACTTTTACACTTCCCGTTTCTCAACAAATTAGGAAAAATTAAGGTGTACAAAAACTGAATCTGGAATGAAAGTATGAAATAGGTGATGACATTTACTCTTTCCCTACCCTCCACTTCTTCGGGAATCTCAGAGAGAGTTACAGTCATTCATAATTCACTTTAGCCACTCACTCCTTCGAAAACAGTTTACACTTTGGAAGTGCTAAACGGATTATTTATATAGTTTCTTGGTTTCGGAAGGGTGAAAAGAATGATGTGCGAACAAGTTTTAGATCTTTACGCTTGTTTGTTTGTTTGCTTTCCCAAGTTGTTTTTATTCTTACTGAGTTAGAGCTGAGGAGTGACGATAGTAAAAGGAGTATATTTGCCAGCCCTGCAGAGGGAAGGAAAAATAAAATGGGGTAACGAGGACGAGGATTGACTTTTTGAAAATAAAATTATTTATGTTGTTTAAAAGGAGATGTGATGTGGATGGCCATGGCCCCACCACAACGATTAATTTTTTTTTCTGTAGACAAAACAGCTAGTCAAAGAAGCGTATTTTATTAGATTTATACGTTGACTTTCACCATAAAGTAAAGTGGAGTACTATGAGTAAGGGTCTCACACTGAACAAAAAAACTGGTCATTAATCATGCTTTAAAGTTTTCTGTTTGGATGAGCCTTCATCATTATATCATGTCATCTCTTAATATGTACACGCCTTTTCCCTATTGGGAAAAGGTAAGGACGAACATGTATAGAGCATAGCGAAAGTTCTTTTTTCGCGGATAATATCACGTCAGCAGTTAGTCGTGAACGGTGCTGACAGGCGGGATTTTTTCCAGAAACCAATACATTGAGAGGTTTTGTTCCATGAAAAAAATTTTTAAATGCTTTTTGGCAGAAAGTGCAAGTGCCATGCCAGTGGCACCAAAGCAAAGCGAAGCCACAAAAACCAATGTAAAATTGTTTGATGTGTGCAATGTTAACTCGTTACCTACATACTCTTTTATTTGGGCTGGTGGACTTGGCTAGTAGGTCTAGTGAAATGATGATGATACGACCAAGAGGAAAAAAATGAAACTCGTTATCGCCTAACAAAAAATATAGCTAAGACAGTTCTTTGGAAAAATATAGGTTTTCCATTCATAGATGAATGCATAGGGTGAGCAAAGGAAACTTTATTTCTATCATATCATATTGCTCTATTAAAAAGTTTCTTGGAAGTAGAATTGGAAAAATTCGAGGGAATAGCTATCCTCCTCGGCTATTTTTAGCCTTCAAGAGATTGTAATCACGACACGATGATCATTAAGATTGCTTCATATTTATTCTCCGTTGTAAAGGATTCAACTTTTATNGGAAGTAGAATTGGAAAAATTCGAGAGAAAAGCTATCCTCCTCGGCTATTTTTAGCCTTCAAGAGATTGTAATCACGACACGATGATCATTAAGATTGCTTCATATTTATTCTCCGTTGTAAAGGATTCAACTTTTATGCCTACTCAAAGTATTATTTTAATCCCAACGGGACAATTTTCCCTCTGTAAAAGTTGGTCTTGTATCATTGCACAGTTTCTGATATAAATTTCTGATGCTTTTATCATCAAAAGTTTTTTTTGTAATAAGCTGAGATTATCAAGTCACCCGAGAAATAGGAAAGACTTTTTCGGTCTAGTCTTCTTTGCTTTCTTGGATTTAAGATTTGCTCACAACGAAAACTGTTTCACATTCTGTGGGAGAAAGTAATACAGAGTCAAGTAGGCAAATACAATGGCAATTTTAAACGTGATAATTGAATAGGTACGTTATATAGACATGTCACTTCATATAGGCAACATACATAATGAATCTTCTTTAAAGCATCAATAAAAACTTTTTTTATCGCTCGTTGCAAACTCCGAATGGCCAGAGAAAACTGTTAAAAACTGTGAGGAAAGGGACTATAAATTGCTAGGAGGGCAATTATATTGAAACAAACTGAGGTATAATGAGCATTCAGAATTCAGATCAGGAAAGCACTAAAGCAGTGCAAACAGATTGCAATTACTGCAGTGCAATGCAAAGAAAGAAGAGCTCATTAGACACATTGAAACGAGCTCCCAATTTTACCAATTTTGTGTGTACAAGACAATATGCTATGTACGTAACCAATACCCAAGCTCAGTTTCAGTTCTGAAAAATGATGGAAAAATAAAGAGGAGACGAAGCCAGATCTATTTTCATGATGTAGAACTATAATACTCCAGAATATCCGTTCGATTCAAACAGAGCTTCAATTCAGGGGAAAATCAGCGATTAGAATCCCACGCAATACCAAAGTACCTACAGGACTTCGCCATTTCGATTCAACGAAACTGGAGCGACTCGAAATAAGTCAACCCGAAAATAAAGAATAGCAATAAAGCTCATATCTGGATCATCAGCATAATTTTATGACATTGCCATTGCTTCTGTTACGCTAGCTAATGTACTTAGATAAAAAATGAGCAATGCTTCCTTCGGATGAGATGATGGGTGTAGGTAGTAGGTAGGCTCATCCATCTGAAAATTATATCATTCGGAGCAGTTTCTTTTTTCGTCATGTAAAAATTGTGGATGTGCGCTCAGTCATCCATCTTGTCCTGACTTGGCTCGGCTTGGATCAGCTTCTCATTTGTCAAAGCTTTCGTAGAAGAAAAATGTAAAAAAATGACACATGGGGAGAAGATCGACTTTCTTAGAAACAATGAATACCTTACGAATCCAATCATTTATTGCCAATTCGTTCTTCCTCAATGGCTTCCACAAACGCAATGGCTTTTACGCAACGTTTAGTTTAAAATACATATCTTCGAAAAAAAAATAAATTTTCTAGATTCAGATTTACGGAATATTCCATGTCTACGTATTTACTCTAAAAGTGAATATTGATATCAGTGGGGAAAAAAGCAAGTGACCCGATCGTTAGTTCTTCCTCGCTTCACTATTTTTCCGGCGTTCCAATCCTAATGCTATCGCAATCGCACCCGCAACGTCCGTAATAATTTTTGCTTGTATGAACTTCAAAGAGTCCCTACCTTCCTTTGATAAGCATTCATGTATGCATGCGAGTAATTTTTATTCCACCACCACTACCGCACAAATAGTTCCCTTCATGTCTTCCTCTGGAGCAGGGAAAGCCAAACTTGCAATTTTAGTCGTATATCGTTTCATGAAAAACCAATCTCGCATTTTGGAGATACATACATCGGGGAACCCACATATTTGTCATGTATCTGATGACGATGATGGTGGGAAACTTCCGATTATGGTAATGTATTCCTCATCTCAATCGTCTTGAATCATTCAGGAGTTTTCTCGTGCACTTTATCACTCACACTCTGTGTGCAGACGCGCTTCACTTCTTTTCTGCAGAAAGGATAATTATGGCTTTTACCTTGAACTGATAGGTAATGCCAGACCAGGCTCATTTTGCCCCGTCTAGAATTCGTATAATATATTTAGCTTTCTGAAAAACACTATGCTGAAAGGTGGTGAAAACGTATTCAATATTGCGTATTCATATCCTCGTTTCATGTCACAATTCTTCGAAATGACAATCTCTTTAGTTCTCATTCTCACCGAGAAAACAAAGTCTGATTACATAGGTTTTCTGAAAGCCTTAAAATGACTTCAGAAACTTAAATAGGTATTTCGAGGTAGGCATTACTAAATATTAAAATGCTATATTAAGAGTTGACATCATCCCAATCAAATGATATCTCCTTACTAATTGACATCATTCCAAGAGGAAATTGTAAACTAAATTGTAATTGTAACTTCGTATAGGGGAAAATTTCGTTTGGCCGTGGCCGTCGGCAAGCTATGTGCAGACGAAAGACAATCTCATTTTAAGTAATGTTTACAATACATGCGTTGATTATAATTGAATTAATTACGAGGAGAGACATTATGTAGGTATATTACATAAAGACAGAGTTTCCAGTTTCTAAGTATGTAGCACGAGAGAAAGTGAGTGACATAATTTGATCATTTAAAATGTAAATGCTATCAGTATCTAATCATGTTTTTGGTCTACTCTCCCGCAAGAGATGAGCATTTTAAGGAAACCATTTTCAGGGGAATCTACTTCGCTTGTTTTGGTTTACGGTTACATTAAACAAAGGAATACTTAATTTCAACGATCTTATATGTGGCTTAAAACGTTCTTCTATATGAAGGACAAAAGAGAAGTGAATTAGGTAGATTCTCTATCTTTCTTCAAGTATTGGCATTGACATACTTACTTAAATGAGATGAGTCAGGAAAGATTTTGAGTCAGAAAACTTAACAAATGAGATGAGAAGTGGTTGAGTGGAGTAGTGGTGGTGAGTGAGTGGCGAGTGGTGCGACGTTGAAAAGGTTATCATGTCTCCAATGAGAGGAGAGGACTATGTACGTACTCTATTTTGCGGTGTGCACTGTACTAGCTCTTCTCCGACTCCAGTACATTCTCTTAGAAAAACACCGCAGGATGATTATGATCTTGATGATGATAATGATGATGATGTGTTGTGTGTGTACATATGATGTAATAATATGGAATTAATATCACATCAAACTCACTCCAAAAGAAACTTTCGTGATGGCTCAAGCAACGGCAACTCTCTGTTTTCCAAAAACTTTCTCCTTAGCCACAGCCTCTACTATAAGTACTGCCAGCCTTTTCCTCACCTAAAAAACTTTCTTTTCTAAAGTACTTTGTCTCAAGCTCAGCTGCTGATGCTCTCCTTTAAAAAATTGAGAAGGATAAAATCTTTCTGTTCCCAAGAGTGTTGCGTGTAAGTTTTTTTTTGGCCTGGCCTGGTCTGGTCTGGTCTCAGTAGAAATCTTGTGGAAAGGCAGTAGTGTGAGTAGTGGTATCCTCCCTGAAGTCTATTTCCAATTCCGAGTCCAACCCTTGCCTTGTCTAATTTCCACTTGCTTTACTATCAACAAACAAACTCGTCCATCTTGATTCTCCTTAAAATTTAGATATTTTTAGGAACACTTTTTTCTCTCATTTTTTTTAATTTTCTAGTTTTTTTCCCAACGACATTTTTTTTCGTCACAGAAGAGCATGAGCGTAGGACGGACTCATTTCTTATCTTCTTCCATTTGATAATGATGATGAGTAATGCGGAAAAGTGCAATTTTCAGAGCAAAAGTCCATCCAACCCACAGCATGGCATGGCGCATCTCCTCGCTTATGCATCATCATTAAGTCGCTTTCTCCCTCCATTCGAGAAGAATTACAATATGAAGTTTAATCGAGTAAGAAATAGACAAAGAGACCTATCGAACTCAAGATCATTACTTCTGCACAAGTGCACATGTACTTCATACTCCATAGTTCATACTCGTTTTTTTCTAATTACACTCCATTTCACTCAAAGCAAAAGGGGAAATGAATGAATAGGCATATGTATCAATTTCATTTGCATACTAAAAACCTATACTTTCCTCATTCAAAAAATTCCTCTAATGTTTTCTG
The DNA here is from genome assembly GCA_027744415.1 of Seira ritae. Lineage (NCBI taxonomy): Eukaryota > Metazoa > Arthropoda > Collembola > Entomobryomorpha > Entomobryidae > Seira > Seira ritae. Next base: position 12,080 of record JAHZNI010000285.1, read on the forward strand.
TCTGCTTCTGCCTTATTCTCTCCTTTCATAATCCGTTCCTGTCATTAAGCCACGTTTTTATGTCGAGCAAGTAGTAACTTCCCACATTTGAGAAATTACATGCTTTTACTTTATACATTCTACGAAAGAAGAATGAAAATGTGATCCTTTTTGCCTTTAGCTCGGTAATAGCATTACTATTACTACATGCTGGCCTGGCCTTTATCTCCTTTTATTCTTAGAAAGCGTTTTTTTTTGTTTCTTCACAATATTGTGTGTGGTGTGTAGTGTAGTAAGGAGTGAAGTTAATGTGTCATGATGATAAAACGGATAGCTAGACCTGAATAATATCATGTACCGGAAGGAAAATGTGAAAAACTTTGTTTCATTTTCTTCATAATAAAAGCGCAGCAATATTATATTTAATCCCTCTTTTCTCCTGCTCACAGCCCATCTTTTGTTCCTTCTTCTACAATTACCTACTTCGTCCTCTTTACACATAAACTAGTGAAAGAGAAGTGAGTACGAATGAGGAAGGGGAAAAAATCATATCATGATGGGGTTTCTTAAGCTTTTTCCAGGCATCATCCTCCCCAGTCCCCAACATATTACCTATGTATCCTCGCTCTTTAGGCTGCGGTTATGCCTATGCTGAGCTGCTGCAACCTGTTTGAGGCACACCATATCACATCACTATCGCACACACACACATCCTCTTTTAATGCATATTATTCTTCTTTAAAAAAATGCAAAAGGAAAGCAAACTAGGTTTGCAAAACAGAATAACTTCATTACTCTTATCCTATTCGTTTTTATGAAAAGAAATTTCCGGGCAGTTTTTCATTTTCTTCCCATTATGCTTTGCTAGGAAAAGCCCATTTTTTCAAGCACAAAAAGAGACTTAAGCCCCAGCATATTTTCTTATGAGGAAGCTCCAAGGCTTGCTTGCAAATCCACTCCTCTTCTCGGAACTGCTTTTCTTCCTTTCTTTTCCTCCTCCTTCCACCACAATGGATTCTGGCGTGAAGGAATAAAATGTAAAAGCAAAAAGTCAAGTAATTCTCTAAAGATAAGAATAGGGAGGAGGAGGAGAGGGGAAACGTGCGAAAATTCCCAAAGCGAAAGTTATAACTTGTAATAATTTACGCGTCGAGATTTTTTTCATGTGCAGTACTGTTTACAATAGCCAAGCACAGGAAATTCGATTGGATGGATTGGATATGGACGAATTGTATTGTATACTTTCCTTCATATAATCCCATTACTTTCTCTTGACGGGAGAATAAGGAACAATGATTAGGTTTTTTTTGAAGATGGTGATGGTGTGAAATTGAACATGGAATATCACCCTTTCATCCTCTCCTCCTTTCACGCTGCATTGCAAAATAATGATTTATTACTTCCTTACAAATCTCGTCTTCAGCTTCAGTTGTAATGGCATATACATATGTACGTGGTGAAGAAATCAGGTAATTACGCTGAATAACATGTTTCCTTTGTTGACTTCTCTACTAGCAAAGCCACGCCAATATGCTAGTGTGCTAGGTACAAACTTTCCCCTTATCATTCTGATTCAAGTCCTCCTGAAAGAGCGAGGAGAAAAGCTTGTTTTTATGCATTTTAAATTAACGTGTGTACTGCTCACTCACTCAACTTCCTCTCATTTACTTTGTTTTTTAATGAAAAGGCCATCATCCTCTCTCTCTTTCTGTCTCTCTTGCTGACTCCCTCTATTTTTCTCCTCGCTTCGTTGTAATGAATCGCCAGAGTAGACACTAATTCAATGGAGGTTTTCTTTATGTGAAAGGAGAAAACCCGCATTAACCCATTGTTCTCTCAGGGTTTTTTTTTGTTTGACATGTAAAAGCGCCACAAATCCTGGCTCAATGAATCCCTTCCTATTTATAAAACATCCATAGTCATTCATGGTTCGTACCACATCTTTTCCCTCCTTATTACAACAACAACAAAACTCAAGGGCTTTTAAAGCTGTCTCTCTTTACAATGGGGTAAAAAAAAGTCAGTTGTACATATTCGATCAGTCACTCGTTCAATAAAAAAAATACTCTGAACTTTTTTTATTCAATATCCCAACCCAATCTAATGTCCTGTTTGTGGATTTAATAGAAAAGCCACTAGATTCTAATAACGAAAACAAGGTTGACACCATCGCAATAACCAGAGTCAGCAGAGGGACACAAGCACGCGCAACGGAAGTTAGTATATGTACACCCACCACCATCACCGTCACCGCCGCCAGAATTCAGTCAGATTTTTTTTCGTGCTTGCCACAAGAATGGAAAAATTGGAATCGGATAAGAGCTTGAAGGGGAAGACAGGCAAAACATATGTACTTACATATGATATGAATGGTTTCGTGGCAGACGCCAGCTCATACATATTTCCAGAAACTTGATTCATGAGTTTCCTATCTTCACAGTTCAAGAAACCTTTCAACGAGATCATCGAACCGGATCCAGATTATTTTTTGTTTTGGAAAACAAACTGACGCTCTCTTTCTGCCCTGCTTGGCTTTTCTAGGTCTATAGCACTTACCATTCACGATCATGGCAAATCATCCTACTTCATGATTAGGATACTCCACTTCATGGATCTTTTGGGTAAATAATGGATGTTTGAAATCTAGTGAAAATGCTATTCAGCCAATTTTCATCCCTCTTCAATGCATTTTACAAGCTCAACTATGTATGCATCTATGTCAGTGTTCTGTTTTTGATTCTTGAACAGCATCATCATTGTTATCGATATATAGCGTTATCTCATTTCCTTGCTTGCAGGCAAATGGCCCTACGTCATGCGCCATCAACAATTACGGTGTCATCTTTTCCATGCCTCTGACTGTCTGTAGTCTGCATACAATTCTGTGTGCAATGCAATAGTACCTTGATGCCTATGGATTGCATGCTCTTCTAAATGAGATTTTTTTCATATTTTCCCAGAGACGAAAAACAGATCGATGGCCGATTGAACTAGGAAAAAAGATTAGCATGGGAGGAAATTAATCGACCGATTTTAACCTTCCAACACAACTATCATCGAATTTCTATACATACCTACCTACATAAGTTGGTCTCTAGACAGCATGCTTTCCCCTTATCCCAGCAGGTTTTACCCACCCCAATCAACGTCTTTCACTTGCAGAGTTATTCACATTTCCCATTCACCCACACGAAAAGAATGTATAGGTAGCTCGGTATTATATAATAATATCCTCTCAACCTCTTCTCACTCACTCACTTTAACTGTGGTTGGATTGTATTGGAGTGAGAGAACAACAAACAAAAACAAGTTCTCCTCAACACAAATCACCCTACGAAGAACTGAGGAGAGGAAATGCATCTCACTTTGGATTACAGAGATGAAATGAGTACCTAAACTAGCAGGGGACTGAGTCAGACTCTGCAAAAAAATGAATGGTTGTTGGAGTGACATGAGCGCCCTACATTTTCCCTTCCAGGACTATTATAAGGACTGAGAAGGCCACTGGGAAAAGTTCTCAAGCCGTCGATAACGGCATTTAATTTGGGAATTTAGGCTTGCTTCCGTCTACGATTCCCTTAATAATATTGATTCTCCCTTGTGATACCTACACTGCTTTAGGTACATTTATATCACACAAAATATAAATGGGCTAAAGACTGGCATGGCATGGCAAAGCACTATGATTCCTTTTCAATTTCTTTCCCCTCCTCTGGATACTACCACTCTAGTAAGTAGTAGAAGTCCTTGTGGAATCGCAGCTACCTTTTGGAAAATGTCGTTTATTTTAAATGTCATTCTTTTACTCTAGTAGCTCGGATTTCTCTCATTCCTGTGAAAAAAAGAAGGTGATGGTGTGATGTGACATGTGAAGCAAAGAGAGTTAAAGAGATAAATACAATGACGCTCTTATTTCCCATTTACTCCTCACGTTCGTTGGCACTGGCTAATTTTTCAAAAGGCGTAGGACGCCTCATCCTGTAATCCATTTTTTCCCTCGTTCAAAATAATGGTACGCTGTCGTTTCACTTCCGATCCTCGTGGATTCCCCGAGATGATAGTATGATGGTGACGGCACATTGAAATCTCGACCTTTTCATTGTTAAAAATATCTATCCTTGGGAAAAAATACTCTTTTCAGAGAGATAGATAGATAGATGGAGGAAGAAAATGAGTAACTGAAAAAAAAAATAAATCGCGGACAAAGAAGGGAGCTGGGAATGGGAATGTAAGATTTTGTTGAACGAACGGAAGAAGATGATTTCCTTCCTTTTCAGAATACCATCTTCACTTTAGGCTTAGGGGAGAAATTATCTGCTAATCATTGCACTGCATTCATGACAGACAGGGTGGAACTCATCCAAATTTATGTAAGATGAGCGAGCATTCCTTGTACTATACTTAATCGTGAGTGAGGAAAGTGAGAATGACATGATGATGACAAAAAGGCGACAGACGATTTGCGAGGATCCAATCGTGTTCGTGCTCCACTTGCTCACTCACTCACTCACATTCTTCCCAAGAAAAATATATGAGTTATTACTGCATGATTTCGCTGTGGTAGATATCTAGCGGTAATCTTATATCAGCTTGGCTTGGCATTTTACAACATTTTACTTAGGCTCTAAAAATCATGCATAAAATATGTATGTATGTATTATGGAATCTGTTTTTTGCTCCAGATGCATTATAGCAAAAACAAATTTTTTAAGAAATATCACATTTCTCCCTGAATAGTATTTTCTCTGTCAAATTCCATCCAAAAACGGAAAGTAATGTGCGTAGGAGAAATATAATTCTTTTTGGCTGGGATAAAAGGAAGGAAACAAAAACCCCTGCCATGTGTCATGTCATACGTGAACCTCTTTTCTTTCAAGTGAAATGAATAAATTTATGTCCCGCAGGAAGGAAAACAACATGTGGAGAAATTACTTGAAAATGAGAATTTGCCTGCTGTTGTGCGGCTGCTCTATAATACAAGAGCCGGAGCCGGAGATAAGGATTCGCGGTTATGAAAACTAAATCAGGAAAATAATATTTTTAGTGTCCCATAGCGTCTTTTAGAAAGATGCTACGGTACCTACATACACAAAATTGATGAAACCTATGAGATAGGAAACACTGCTGAAGAGATGAATTTCAATATTAACGCATTCATGATAACGTGTACTACATACTTTCCTAAAAATTAAAAATAAACTTACATGCTCGACTAAAAACCTCCATAAAATTGACCTTGTGGCGAGTTATAAGCAGAAAATTTTCAATGGCCAACTTGTTTGCTTTAATCTCCAAAAAACAAACAATGGCTTATGGTTATGCGCCCCCAGTTCGAAGCGTTCCCTTACAAGGCTGCTATGAATTGAATTGAAAAACAAATTAATGATAGAACATGCGTCATATACATATTATACATTATTGGGAAATCAAATGAACTTTCCTGGAAATTTCAATTCAATCATTGTGTAACCCAACTGGTAAAGTTACCTGTGCGTACGCATTACGATTACGATAGATTCTCTCCAGGGAGGGACATAAATAAAAACAATTTAGCTTTTGCACTGTTTCCCACTGAGTGAGCACTAAAATACCTAATTTCTAATACGGTTGTGTTTGCGCTGAGGCAATGTTATTTTGCGGAAATGAAGCGGGGAAAGTACATTTACTGTGGCTAGTTTTGCTCAACATTTTCTTGGTAGCATAGCGGTCGAGTTCATGTATTTAATAAAAAAACAACAACAGTAACATGTTGACATAATAAGAAGCTTTAATTGATCCATAATGCCTTTGTGGACTCTATTGGGAAATAAGTTAAATTGCATGAATTTATGATTTCAAAGCAAAGCCTGTTCCAACGAAATTTGTAAAGAGTGAGGCAAGATTTGCATAAAAAGTTGATGAAATACGATTTTTTTGTTTTCGTTGAGGTATCGAGTGTAGCGCTAATTAGCCAACGTCCCTTTTCCCATGTTCTATACGAAATTAATCAGGCCTTGAGATTTACCGCGTAAATTACATTTTGTAGAGGCGAACAGTGAAAGCGAAATCATAAGTATATCCATATTACTTTAAGTCATTATTTGATCAACAAAAATTAATTAAGCCGATACCGGGTACGGACCCCCCCCCAATTTCTGTTAAATTAAACACTAAAAAATCAATTACCTAAGAGGAAAAATATAATATTCTGCGAAAATGTGATTGAGAGCCTTCAACGAAAAGATACAGACAACGCAGGTGTTCTATCTTTTAATTCATAATGGCATATCATACTTATAGGTACGACATTAATAAGAGATGTGTGAACACCTCTCATACATTCATACCTCCGACCCGACGCGTCCGTCCGTTGGAAATGTAAACGCGTGTTTCGGATCGGAATCATTAAAACCTTTTGTTTCTCTTTAAAAGGAGAACAGGACCGGAGCGCAGAGTACCTAGAAGAAAGCAGTAGACGTCACGGTTTGTTAAGTTAATTTGGATTGGAAATGTAAACGTGTGTTTCGGATCGGAATCATTAAAACCTTTTGTTTCTCTTTAAAAGGAGAACAGGACCGGAGCGCAGAGTACCTAGAAGAAAGCAGTAGACGTCACGGTTTGTTAAGTTAATTTGGCTTGTGCGCCACATGGGTACAAAAAGCTTTTAAAAGCGCGGAGAAAAGTTTATGCGAAAGTAATGAGAAATTCCACCTGAAAAATTAGAGAGAAAGTTTTGAGAACATAGAGCTCATTGTTCCCTTCCCGGGATTCAAAATCCTCAAGAATGATAGCAGATGGCTACAAAACCCTTACCTGCTCAACATTAATGTAGAGCACTTACTAATATTGTTCCACATGTTTTCACATCACACTCATCTTTCATCTCTCTCTTTTGTCTTATTCATGAAACCAAGGATTTTGAGACTTTTCAACTTACTTAGCTCGACATAACTCAACCTTGATCTTAAGAACGCAAAGGGAGGTTTAAACTTTAAAGCAAAACGTTTTACAAAAGAGAACTCTCTTGGTTTGTTCCATGCGGAATGTAGTAATTGTTCTGGAGAATTTTCGCTAAAAAAGAGAATACTGAAATTCTCCGCAGAATTTTTTTTTACAAGATGCCGACTCAACATAAAAATGCTTTTACATTTGCCAACTGACTTTGTCACGCAAATGAAATATTCAAGGATTTCTTCTCGAGAATTTCAAAAGGAAAGATGAGGATGAAGATGAAGCATCAGACTGAAAAGTTTATAAGGTGGGCATAAGGTGTGTTTTTCAAATATTTACAATTAAATCCTATGATTTCATTCAACCGTCTCATATTATTTACCCTTTACTATGCTGAGGGATTTTCCTAATGTGAAAATAAGTTTTCCTTTCGTGGAATCCAAACAACTTTTTTTTGTTATTCAGTCCTGAAAAACACGACCTACATTCTTCATCTTCACGAGTCTCATAATAATACATAGGATAGACCTGAAGAGAACAACCATTTCCACCTTTCCGCTTGGATTGAAGGCAATATTATGGATTGTCGAAAAAAAGAAAATAGAA
>JAHZNI010000286.1:0-13899 GCA_027744415.1 Seira ritae
CTGTCGAACCCGAAGGTGTCAAATCCACAGAAGGTTGACGCTGCAACGACGATTGCGAAGCATACAAGTACGTTGTGCACGGTCTGTAGGGTGGCGAGCGAGAAGGCTAATGATGCCACGGCTAGAAGACAATTCGTTCAGATGGCCAAGGACGTGGCGAATGCCACAGCATCGCTCGTCAAAGAAATCAAAAGTAAATCGAAAAGAAAGGAAAAGACTGGCAAGCGTTACTTATCATTGGACTTGAAATAATAAATTAAATTAATCCTTTTTAGCGAGCGAATCTGACCACCTTCCGGAGAAGAAGGAATCATGTAGGCGAGCAACTGAGTCTCTTGTCAGAGCCGTCAACTCTTTAGTCCAATACGCTTCTCAGCCGGAGTTTGCAGCGGTGCCCGCCAAGATCAGCGTAAAGGGTAGAGTAACGCAGGAACCAATTGTTTCCTCTGGGCGAAATGTCATAGAAGGATCCTGCAATATGCTCCAAGCTGCCAAGTCTCTCGCCATAAATCCAAAGGTAAGTCGATATGGACAATGGAAGAATCTGTTTGGAACTCAATTTAACTCACCCGCAGTAAAATTACTTCTCATCAAAAGATCAAGGTTAAACTTTTCATTTTTCAATGATTCTCAGGATCCTCCAACTTGGCAACAATTAGCTCAACATAGTAAGCATGTGTCAGATTCCATCAAGCGTCTTGTCACCGCTCTCAGGGAAAAGGCACCAGGACAAAAGGAGTGTGAACATGCCGTTCACAAACTGAATGACGCGTTGCGTGAACTTAATCAAGCCTCATTAGCAGCAGTTGCACAAAATCTGCCCCAGAGAAAGGACAACACTCTGCAGGGTTTCACCCAGAATGCAGAAAATGCGTTGAGAAACGCCGAGGAACATGTGGAGCAACTCCGCCAAGCAGGAAAATCCGAAGCAGAGAATTTGGGTCACCAGGTGTCATCGATGGTGTCGATTGTCGACACGCTCGTATCCAACATCATCGGAGCCGCTTCAAACATTGTAGAGACCAAGGAACAAGTAAATCTTTTGGAAAGGACTCGAACCGTTTTGGAAAGCTGCGTTCAGTTTATCTGTGCGGCTAAGGAGTGTGGGGGAAATCCTAAGGCGACATCCCTACATCCAGAATTGGACCTCAGTACTCAATGCTTTCAAGAAGGACTCGACGATCTTAAGTCAAGCTTGGAGAGAATTTCATCTGGAGCTGGAGGCCTTGTTGCGTCAATCTCTGAATCGATTGCTGCGTCCATGGTTAAACTTGATCAATTGAATGCCACCACACCAGGAGCTACAGAAAGCTATGTCGACTACCAATCACGAATGGTCGCTGCTGCAAAGGAAATCGCACGGCTCTCACAGGAAATGGTATCCAAATCCACTGTTGACCAATCTCAAATTCCTCAACTCTCTTCGGACATTTCTCATCACTACAGTCAGTTGGCCAATGACGCTCGCGGAGCAATTCAGACGACAATTTCTCCAGACGTCGGTCTTCGAATCAGAGGTGGTGTTCAGGAATTAGGTAGAGCTTGTATTGACCTTGTTCGATGTGGAGGAGCAGTTCAGTTTGCCAGAGGGGACAGTTTTGCTCAGAGAGACCTTTCGGATGCAAATCGTGCCGTGTCGGAGAAAGTTTCTGAGATTTTGGCTGCCCTACAAGCTGGTTCAAGAGGAACTCAAGCTTGCATCAACGCTGCATCAACAGTTTCTGGAATCATCGGAGATCTGGATACGACAATCATGTTTGCTACCGCAGGAACCCTTCATGCCGAAGGCGACGAGACATTTGCCGATCACAGGGAAAACATTCTGAAGACGGCTAAAGCCTTAGTGGAAGATACCAAAACGCTTGTTGCAGGTACATTTTGTTTAGCTCGATTTTCCTATTTTCATGTAGAATCAATTAGCATTACAATAACTTTTCCCCCGATTTTGTTGACAGGAGCTGCCTCTACCCAAGAGCAGTTGGCATCTGCAGCCCAAAATGCTGTCGCGACCATCGTTCAACTTGCCGAAGCAGTCAAGTTTGGAGCCGCGAGCTTAGGCTCAAACAATCCTGAGTCACAGGTGATGTTAATAAACGCTGTTAGAGACGTGGCAGGAGCTTTGTATGACCTGATCCATGCGACGAAATCAGCAGCTGGCAAAGGTCCCAATGACCCATCCATGCTCACCCTAAAGGAATCTGCAAAGGTAATTGCAGACTTTTCTAACATGCCTCTCACTTTTCTCTCTTACTCGCTAACCTACCCATTTATTTTCTAAGCCTTGCTTCCTTCTTTCATGCACGCCATCTTTTCAAAAATTATGTTGGCATCCCAAAGCATCTTAAAAGAGACATGATGCATAATCAATCATAATCATATAAACTGAAAAGAGATAACATGTACAAATGCATTCGAAAAACTGTATCATGCTCAATAGAAATTAGAACCTATGAATAGAATGAAATTAGTATCATGTTGACAAAAGCTTTCTTGCATGCAATAGTTCTATAGACTTGCATTATAGACAATAGAGGATTGCTTGTTTCTTTTTTTCAGTGAAAGCAGTTATCAATTCTTTATTTAACTTGAACCTACCGAAGTCAATATAGTAGATGATACCTAATTCACTAATGAAGAGTATAAACCAACCCTGCGAAGATCCCAACCTTTTCTCTTATTAACCATATGCATATTAGCTAGTTTTTATTAGGTACTCATTTACTCGTAAAGGAATGAAAATATATGTAGGCCCTTTAACTGCACCAGCTTTCCCACTTTCTTTCCTCTTGCACTCTGCATTTCGAACTTAAAATTGTTTACTTTTATTATTTTGTCAATTTCTCACGAAATATCCATCCATCCAGTTGCGGGAAATGGTGAAAGTGATTTATGACATACGAGTTCTCTAGATCAGGTCATACCATAACTTCAGCCACTCTTATTTCCAACAACCGCAGAATGGAAAAAGTTTCATGACGTTTTTCTTGTGAAGTTTCTTTTTTTCGAGTTTTGATTTTTTTGAATGGATGATGATTGATTGATGAAAGCAGAAGGAGGACAAGCACTCGCGGCCAGGCTCTTCTGCCGGTGCATCTGCGAGCCGCTTAGGTTTCATTAACGAGATGCTTGAGGCGTCCTTGATGAACACGGAGGATGAGGAGTGGCATACTTCCCAAGATGAAGATGAACTTATTCAGCAACTTTGTGCCGTTGATGCTTCTGACTCGGCAAACTAAGCTAGAGCTCAGAATTTTTCTCAAATGCAAATGCAAGCAAAGCAATTAATGCATTTCTGATACAATATCAATCAAATTAAGTTTAAACATATCAGCATTATAATTGTGTCATGTCATGTCAGCGCTTTCTAAATGAACATATCAGCGTAGGCGTAGGCTCTTTGTTTTCTGAGGCCTGTAGGGTCGCTCATTCAATGTCAGAATTAAGGTTTAATTACTTATTTAAATTTAAATAGTACTTCAAAACGAGTACGAACGAACTTTCTTTTTGGCTTTAATTCATTTGTACATATACATTACATGTTATGATATAATCATGTCAATCATTATCTTTTTCTTGTAGCAGTTTCAGAAAAAATTAGTAAAAACATTACAATTTGAAACAAGTTCTAAATACGAGGTTCGCTCATTTCAATAATTAAAAATTAAATCAAAGTTGCATTGCCATCTTGAATCGAGTGAGAAGGTAAGAATCTTCTCTCTGTTCTCCGTGTTGAGTTGCTGTTGCAGTGAAGAAAATACTGTTTAAATTATAGATGGTCTGAAAATTTGGCTTTACAGTCTGTTTCGAATGCCACTATTTCTTTATGTGTTACTGATTTTTGGATTGAGTATTGACGTGATTAATGCATTTACTTAATTATTTTGTGTATGTATGACTGAGGCAAGAAAAGTGTCTGTCTTGTTGAATGTTGCCGGAAGCGATCTCTGACTGTAGTAGACGCTGTGCCGTGCTCGTAATATGGTTATATTTATGATGATGATGATGCTCAGTTTTAAGTGTTTTTTGGCTGAAGTTGTTGAAGTACTCTAGCTAGCTCATAAAAGTTTCAAATTGCAATTTTGAACAAAACAGTTTTTTTTCTTGGCTGGATGGATATTTCGCATGCATTGTTTTAGATGGACCAATAAAATAACATGACTGCTTCGGTGGTATTAGTATTTGCATAAAAGCTAAGATTATCGGAAACTAATCTGCTTGTCAGCCGTTAATAGAGCGTAGAAAGAAATACTAAAGCACTAACTAATGTACCTGCGGTTAGGTACATATATTCTGCATGAATTCATTTTTCAGTAGTGCATCATATCTATTGGTTCATTTCATCGTTGCATGTTCATGTCTTTAATTATGGCTGGAATTGAGGTGGAGGAATTGGTAGAGTAGATCCTGTTCTCCCTTTTGTAAAATGTCGTTATATTTATTACCTTTCTGTACTTCCAAATCTTTTCTGTTTATGTCGGTTTTGATTGGAACATTAAACCTTCTGAAGTAGAGAAATTATTCATTCAAGTTTCATCTTTCCAATTCATTTAGATTTGAAGGAGAATTGCGAGACAGGGCCCTGGCTGCGGGTCGACAAGTCGCCCTGAACTACAGGGAGCTCCTTCAATACGTACTTCACGCAGTACTCCATCCCGGTTCGGATATCAAACCACAGCTCACGCAATGCTCTAGGGATATTGCTCAGTCTGTCACGGAGTTAGTTGCTGTTGGTCAGTTGATGAAAGGTAAGCTGCCCGCTTGAATTAATATTAACTGTTGAAAAAACATCTCAGCCAAGAATTTTTTGTGATTTTATCGCCTCATCTCTCAGCACAAAATGTAAATAACTATATTGCTACAACACCCTGACTGGGAAAAAGCAGGATAAAAATAAATTGTGCTGGAAGTCATGTACTTTAGAATTCCAATCCATGCTTGGCACCATGTTTTGTTGTACATGATTCATAAAATCAGTGAATGTTTTGCTCTTTTTTGTAGACATTGTCTTAACGCTCTATATGTTTGACTGTTGACGCCACAATCATTGGCCAATTTTGAGACTAGACCAATGATTCTATAAAAAAATAACTTTTTTAAATGTGTAAAGTGAAAGCTAGAGAACGCGAAGTGAAAGTAAGCTGTGCTTTTTAAATACACTGCCTCATACCATACAAAAGCAGAAGAAACATTTGACATTGATTCACATCACCCCAGATAACACTTTTTTGACATGAGAAGATAAAGTGTACATTTTGATACAGTTAATGAGTTGAGTAAGTGTTAGGATTAAAGAATGAATTCATATTAATTATTATGGAGTGTGTGGATGAATGAGAGTGAGTGAAAGTCGTACTTAATTAAAAAGTTTTTGCGTTATTCACAATAAAAATGACTCTAGTTTTGACTCAGAATTAACTCACAAATTGAATATTAATTCAGCCAAAAATATATATTCCTAATCAATTATGCCTAATTGAAAAAGACGAAACTTCAAGTTGTTTTTTGAAGCACGAGAGCACGCATCTAATTTCTCTTTTGTTTGTTTTCTAAAAACGAAATGAACGATGAAAAAAGTTGTTGAGAACCAGCTATCAGCAAACCCATTGCTTGGTCACGCAATGCGAACCTCCCACTACTACTCACAACACGACCCAACAAGGTTTGTCACAACACCGACCATAATCTTTGTTTGAAGCAATAACTTCCATTCCAAAATTCGTTTCCCTTTCTTTTGGATAATCCATATACCTAGTCGCATTTTGTTGTCCAGTTTCAATCTATTAATTTCCTTTTAGTTGAACTAGTGAAATTAAAATAACTCTGCCTTTGTTAACCTTGTTCGTGATTGATTTAACTTTAAAAAAAGAACTGAATAATGTTTTGATGGTAGATAGATAAACAAGATTGATGTAGTGTCTGGGATCGTGTGTTACCAAACTTTCTAACTTTCTTAACTATGCACTTTATTTACATACTCAACGACGTTGTTTGTTTGATTTGGGGAGAAAGTACCTATGTAGCATTCCCAAGAGCATAACTGTCAGTCTAGTGTTTGGTAAATGTAAATAGTAAACTTGTTTTATTTTTTGGCTTCTCTTGTGAATTATGTAAAGTGTGGCGTGGTACATATTTGTAGTGCATGTGCTGACGTATGTAAATAGTTGTTTTAGCATTATTTTATTTTATAATTAATTGCATGCATAGGTCTTCTCGCTTCTGAATCTAATTTTGTTTCTCCTATTCTCTTCTTTCGCTTGTAATTTCAATAGTCAATTTTTTTGCTTCAATTCCGTATCTATTTTGGGTAAGTTAAAATGCGTCTTCTTGAAGTTCTCTGCAGATTTTAACATTTGATATATTCTGCTCGGCTTGGTACATTATGGTATTTTGTATGGCGCTGTAAAAAGCTCTGTAAATACCTCGTCGATATCTATTATCTATGGATGTAAATATTTGTAGCCAGTATTTAAATTAAAATTAATGGTGGGATATAGGATTTATGAATAGAAAGGAGAATCAGATATAATCTCTAATGTTTCCAATGCGTCCAGGTAATGAATTTGAAGACCCTGATGACCCCACTGTGATCGCTGAGAATGAATTGTTGGGAGCGGCGAATAGTATAGATGCTGCTGCGAAGAAACTAGAGAAACTTAGACCACGTCGATCAGTCAAGGTAAATGCGTTATTTCTCGAAATTATTTCCTTGATTTATGTAGGTGAAATTGGAGCGAGCAATGCAAGACGACCAACCAAACGAAGATTGGATAGATGCGCTCAAAATTGTCCCTGTCTGTAAGATATGTTTGATATTCTTGGTTGTTTTCTTTCTCAACCGGAAGTCAAACATATTATACGGCTGGGGACTGAATCAACCCATTGGGGCATCTTGAGATTGCAACAGCGCTGATGAAACGTCTGGAGAAAAACACTCTTTCATGCCGAATATTTATGATTGAATTGATGCTCTTCGTAAAATGTTAAAGAACAGTTAACAAATATTTTATCTCTGATTTATTTTCAGGAGGCAGACGAAAATCTTAATTTTGATGAGATGATCTTGGAAGCTGCCAAATCGATAGCAGCTGCAACATCAGCTTTGGTGAAAGCTGCGTCTGCCGCGCAGCGAGAACTTGTCGACACCGGGAGAGTCAGTAAGAAGCCATTATCAGATTCTGATGACGGCCAATGGTCCGAGGGTCTTGTCTCTGCAGCGCAATTGGTCGCAGCTGCAACTCACTCGTAATATGAATATGAATATGAATACATTTTTAAGAATTATAATTGATTATGTAGTAATTGACTCTTCTAATTGATTTTTTTCTCATGTCGATTTGCAGCTTGGTGGAAGCAGCAAATTCTCTAGTGCAAGGTCACGCAACAGAAGAAAAGTTAATTTCAGCGGCGAAGCAAGTCGCTTCATCTACCGCACAATTGTTGGTCGCCTGCAAGGTGAAAGCCTCTCCTGATTCCGATGCCACACGAAGACTTCAGGTAGGATTTTATAATGTTTCTTCTTCAAAGCTGACTTTCTAAGAGAGAAATTCTCTCAATTATGCAATCTTTATTTGCCCACTTAGGCTGCTGGAAATGCAGTAAAGAGAGCGACTGACAATTTGGTAAAAGCTGCTCAACAAGCGCTCGCTCAGGAAGAGGAACGTCAGTTAGTGCTCAACAAGAGAATGGTTGGAAGCATGGCTCAAGAGATAAACGCACGGTCTGAAGTGCTCAAAATTGAGAGACAGTTGGAGGAGGCAAGGTCAAAGCTTGCTGCCATTCGGAAGGCGAAATATCAGGAGAAAACGGGTGGCCTTGCTGGCTTCACTGATGAATCCGACGTTGACATTGACACGCACGAAACCTCACGCTTGGATTCGTTGCTCGAGTCATCCGCAGAAAGGATAACTAGCGCTGCCAATTCCTTCAGTATCATGCGACAGCAACAGCTCCACCATCAACAGCAACAACAACAGCAGTCAATCCCATATCCTCTCAGTTCAACGCCCCTTGGAAAGCCCGCAGTTTCGCCCAAGCCCACGCCAGCAACAATTGCTGAGCGAGAGCGCAAAAACAACAACTCCTCACCTTCCTACAGCACCATATCAAACGAGTCATCCGTGAGCTATAATTATCCCAGTCAATACCAGCAGTCAATATCATCGCCTCCTCCACCTCCACCACCTCAGCGTTCTTTCCAGCCAGTTACTCCACCTCATTCTTCTTTCAAGCCTCAAAACGGAACAAGCAGTCAATACGGAGGAGTTCCACCTCCACCCGGCTCCAATCCCGATGAAGACTTGTATTCTCGTCCGCGACATCCAGATCAGTATTACACTGCTTCTTCCACAACCTCCACACCCGGTACTCCCAAGAAAACGTTTATGAAACCATCAGAATTCTACACTGAAGCTCAGAGAAGTACGGGTGGAACGAGCTCCATGCAAGTCTACCAGCAGCAACAACAGCATCAGTCGCCACAACTTCAGCAAACTCCTCCACCCGGCTTCACGCCGCCCAAAGGAGGCTTTCAAGTTCTTCCATCCACTTTTGGCAAATCCTTTGGGAAAGCGCAGCAGGAAGGAGGGTCTGCCTATCAAGAGGAATATAATCAATACGACTCAGGTCCAGTCCGCTCCGAAACGGTGTTCGAAACCCGTGGAGCGGATGGGAGCATCTCTCTCAGACGAATTTTCACACAGCAACAAAGCTCGAGCTCATCCAGTGTCGTTTCCAGCTCAAGGAAAGTTTTCCAACAGAAGGAAAGCTCAACTCAATAGATCCATCTTGAATAATCCTCCAATTCTTCAAAATCCACTTCTTTTTTTGTTCAATCAATTCAGTTGATTCAAAGTTACAAACGGGTCTTGTGTGTCCAGAGTCAAAAGCCTTCTCGCCTTAAATAACGCTTTTATTCTTGAAATTGCATGTGTATGTACTATGATGTCGTGTAAAAAAGTGTGAATCAGTGATCGTTGACATGTTTGAAAACTCAATGATCAAGTCAAAGAAAACAACACGGACTTTATGCTCGTAATTCTGAGTCCAGTCCTGATTACGACTGCGTACTTTTTTGTGTACAAGTTTTTCATGTGCTTGTTCAAATCTTTATGGAACTCCACTTCATGGTGCATTTTTATCTTCATCTGCGTCACAACCAGAACCAGAGTATTCATTCATCCAACTGTAAAGTATATAGTTTACTTTAAATGGTTTCTAATTATAATATAGGGTAACTTATTCGTAGGCTAATAATGACTGCATTGTAACTGTATAGCTGCAGTGAAAAGCAAAATTAGATTATATTATAAATTGAAAAGTAGTAGTAATTCATCCCTTTCCGAAACAGAAAACAGAGTTACTTGTAATAAGCTACCTAAATTTTTTAAGAGTTAAACGATGTCTTCCAAGCTCTAGAACTCGTGTCTTTTGAATTCTCGAGAACATAAAAAAGTCAAACATTTTGTACTCTTACGTCTCTTTAAATTTCACAAGCACAAAGAATAAAAAAAAGAGACGAGCCAGAGCTCCTTGTCAAAAGTCAATTTTGAGTAAAGTAAATATAATTTTTCGGGGCATTGATTTTATGTATGTACCCTCTTTTAGGCCTTGAAGGTTGTCTTTTCCAAGCATGCTCCCCGACAAAATTCTTTGAATCTTAAATATGCATAGCTTATGTTTATATATTTACCCAATTTTCTTTTATTCTATTTGCTGTTAGGAAATGATGACATGATAATGGTATGCAATTTAGGATTGTTGAATTTAAATGTTTGATTTAGATCATGTAGATAGTTATGTAAAGTGTAAGGAGTTCAGCATAAAAAGTTGAGTTGCCACTTGGAACGATCTAATGCTCTATGGCTATAGGAGACAAGTGGAATTCAATTTGTCCCATAAAATGAAGCCATATCAGCCTTGTCCAAATAAACGATAAAAAAGCATGAACTAAAGGATCCAATTTTAAAGCCTGTCCTATTAAAAAAATACAATTTTTCCTAATGAAGAAGAAGAAATGAACAGTGAAAAGAAAAAAAAATCCACGATGAGATCATAGATATGATTCAATTTCAAAGAAATTCCCTTTTCAGTTTTTCTTTAACAAAATTTGAATGAATGTTATAATGAAGTCATTGATCGTGATAAAGAATAAAATACGAAAGTGTTTTGCATGAAGCCTTCTCTAATGTTGTAAAAAAATACTGGCATGCTGGATTTTTCACACGAATTTTTTCTCACTTCAATTAAACGAAACATTTTTCGCCGGTGCTTTTAAATGAAATCCGCCATTGAAATCGAAAGTTCCCATTAGCCATTAACACAAGACAAAAAATTCTTTTGAAATTTTTTAATTGCGTGATGCCATTTCTAAAAAAAGTGATGAGTTTTCTGACTATTGTACGAAGAAAGTGTGCCTATAAAAACTGGAAACTAATTACTGAAGTCCCGTAACTAATATACAAATATAATAAATGTATAGTTTACTTACTTATTATACTTATACTTGCAATCTTGTTGAATGATTCTGATTCTACTGTTAACATTTTAAACATTTGTAGTTAGCATATTTTGATTCCGTTTCCGCAATTCGGAGCAGTGACCAGGGACAATAGAACTGTGCAGTTGTCTTGTCCGCTAGACTTAAAATTCGATAATATTACGTATATTGTATTGCATTTTTTGTTGGGGCTAGTTGAGACTAAAAATAGAAATAAAACTGTGTAGGGACAGGGACCTAGTAGATGCCTCCTCGGTTTGAAAGAGCCATTTTAATGAACTAAACCATGCCTAGTTTTTCCTCCGTAATTAATTAAGTATTCAAGAATTTAGTATTTAAACTAGGTAAGTAAATGTAGGTTAAGGAAGCCGAACAAAAAAGAGACACCAAGAATGCAATCATATTAAGAAGACTTTCACTGGTTTGCCTCTCTTTCTCTACCTTCTATTTACTCTACTTCTACAATACTGCTACTCTTTTCAACATGAATTATTATTGGTACTTCACCACCATAAGGTTAAGGTCCAGTAAAATACCTAAGCCAAGCCGAGAAAAAGAATTTAAATACCTCTAGTGTTACAAGAACTAATGTAAAAAATATACTAGTTTTTTTCCTATAATATTATTGAACTTGACAATTGAAAAACAATTTGTCTTACTGCTGCAGTGTAACTTGAAGCAAACCGAGAAGATTGATGTCCTTTGACCATTCTACTACTACTACTACAAAATAGAGAAGTATTTTATTGTTGAAAGTAAAAATCTTACAGAGTTATTGTAACTTTAACTGTTACTATTATTGCATTAACTATATTATTATATAAATTGTTGCAAGATTTGGAAGAAGCAAGAAAAAAAGTCCATCCGCCTTGAAAGAAATTCTGTTCTTGAATTTAAATAGTTTGTAGCAGAGGAAAAAATTTATAGAGGTATTTCATAGTTTGTCTCACATTTAAAGTCTTACAAATTTTATTAAGTCGTTTTTGACATTGAATTACAAAAAGATTATATTATTATTACGTGACGATTGGAGCTCGAGAAATAAATATAAATTATTGTTGTTCTTCGGATAATATAATTATATTCTTAGTTGCGAATACTATGTACGTACGTGGCGAGAAATTATATATAATTAATAATTATGTTGTAAGTTGTATGTATGGCTAATTTATACAATATTGTATTATTATTATGCTATTTTACAAAGTGGCTAACTTAAAAAAAGAATGATGATAATAAAGTGGCTTTGTTGCTAAAACATGAATAATATATTTTTTGATGGGTAGAGTTCACATTATGCTTTTCACATTGCACCCATAATATCTCATCTCATCATCATCATCATGATTTACAGGTATACAGATTCGTGACTAGCTACAATAAGCTTTAGTACAGGCTCGGGATCACTAGTTTTGGCTTGAACACTTTCTGCGCTTGGTGGGATAATTATAGCACCGCTGCTGGACCCCACTACGGCAGTGTCACTATTCACGGAATGCTTTTTCGGATGACTTCTCAACACATCAGCGTCCGGTGAAGAGCCTCGGACCGCCCATAGATCTGGCACTGAGCTGAATTTAATATTCGTGATGTTCGTTCCAGTGCCTGGCACTGACAGCCTAGTCTGCCCACTAAAGAACGGAATGGGTTTTAGTAAACCTTCATCTTCAATGTCAGCGGAGGATGCTTGACTTAACCGATGTCCCTGATTCGGAGCACTATATCTGCTCTCATCGTTTCCATTCCCCTTCGTGATGATGCCGGTAAGGTATGCCCAAGGATTTTTGAAGGCTGAGAAAATGCTGGAACGCTTGCTGCCTGTTCCACTTGCACTGCTCGTCTTCCGGGATCTATTGTCGGGGGAGTTGTTTGCGCTGAGCCCTCTAAATTTTCGAAGAATTTCCTCATCATCTTCTATCGCATCCCTGAAGGGCACGCCGACCTCTCCTTCCTCCCATTGGATTATTGTCGGTGGTGAAAGAACAGAAGGCTGATGACTGCTTCGTCTAGAAGCGTCCTCATAAGTAGGTCTAAATAAACTCAATAGGTTTCTCTTTGTTCCCTCCATATTGGGCTCTGGGGAGAGGGGCTCTGGCTCTACTGCCTGGAGTCTAGGCTCGGATTTGAACTGGTGCTTCTTTCGTATGAGCCCATTTGTGAGTGGCCAAAGAGTCCTGCTATTTGGCCAGCTGGATCGCGGGGCATTGCTTGAGCTGGAGGGTGCTGCCAGGCCGGATTCATTCGCATCAGCAACACGGCTTCCTCCGCAATTCGATGAATTGAAGTTCACTCGGTTGTTCTTGAAATTGAACAGGGAAATGGGGACGATGAAACGTGGGCCGTGGAGATATACTTCAAAATAGGAACCTGAAATAAAAAGCGTAATTAAATATTTAACATTAATTACTTACTCTTATTTCCGTGCAATTAGTAGCATGTGACCATACAGTACATATGCGGTATACATATACTATGCAAGACTTGTATGTATGTATATTTGAGGAGGACAGATAAGATGGCCTATCTGCCCTGCTGCTGAATCCATATTTGAATTATTGCAGTCNTTGAGGAGGACAGATAAGATGGCCTATCTGCCCTGCTGCTGAATCCATATTTGAATTATTGCAGTCCTATGCAAGACTTACTCGTTGAATCATTCTCATCCGAGCTTTCACTATCGCCCTGGGGGGACTCGAGATTTCCTCCTGTGGTTTCTCCAGTGCCATTTGCAACACTTTTCTTCTTTCCTTTCTAAAATGACAGGAATTATATTTGAGTTAGTAATTGCTTCATTTCATCAGCGATTCAATTCCCTTCAATGTTATCCCGTAAAGTGGACGAAACACCGAAATACTTGCTAATGCACCAATTAGGCAGACGCATGTCAGAAAACTAAACGAAATGCCAGAACGCCCACTTTTACTTTGTATTCTCAGGTTAAGGCTCTGTACAGCGGCCATATAGCATAGCCATGGTCATCATCAACTTCATATCATCATCATTTCTTAACTTGTGTGAAAGGAGATCCTGTCATCCTGCATCTCGCATAAGCATCTCTCATTCCTATTTTCGTAAACTCTGATTTAATATTTGATGTGTAGCCTTAATTCCACTAGAGGCAGTGGAACGTAAAGTCTCATTAGGATCTCAAGAAAATACTTTAATATTCATTCACCTTGCATTTACATCACAACACATTCTAAGAAAATACTACTTAAGCTTTCCGCAACTGCCAGCTCTCAAAGTTCTTGTGCAGAGAAGTTTCTACCTTCTCCGAAGTAAAAGCATGCATTAAGACTCACAGTAAAACAGTAAAATGACTATAAAAGGCGTCTACAACTGCAATATTATGCTGATGTGATATGGTGAAAGAGAGATGTGTGACGTGACGACGACTCCAGGAA
>JAHZNI010000287.1:0-13344 GCA_027744415.1 Seira ritae
TCAGATGACTGATAAGAGAAGTAGAAATATCATTATCATCTTCGAGGCACATGCAGAATGCAATTATTTTATTGGAATCAGTTGGCAATTTTTTTGGCGATTGAAGAGAGCAAAGAGCTCGGGGAAATGAGGAAGGAAACGATAGTATTTCTAAAGTAATTTTTTAAGTTTACTTTGGCAGCTGTGCTATAAACCTATTAGAATATTATTGGAAGGATATAATATGTACCTCGGTATTTTACTATGCTTTGGCTTCACTAAACCCTATTTTTCGCTACCTCAAAAAGTCATTTTTTACACACACCAGACATTAGGCATATTCTCCCTACCACATAGACAGTCAGTCGAGTCGGTCGCATTCATTGAAAACATGCTGCTGACTGCTGAAAAAGCCAAAAACTTACAACTTGAGCCAAGAAATGCCAAGAAGAGCACGCATCAACCTTGTGCTCAGCAGTTGATTTTTTAAAGAGGGAGATATAAGTTGAACTTACTAGAAATTTTTCCTTCGATTTCCCTGGTTCGGTTTGTCCGTTATTATTGCCATTTCAAGGAGGGAACAAAGTAAGCATATCTTTTAGAAAAAAAGTTTTCAATACCGACACCACGACCAAAGTTAAAACCACTTTTTACAATATTGCCCTCGCATGCTTTCAGAGAAAATTTCTACTTTCCAAAAAAAATTCCTCAAATATTCCATGGTTCAGATCTGGTAGGTGGTTTCCCCACGAAAAAAAATTGCCAATAACTTTTTAGAACCAGTTACTATCCCTTCAGTAATCCGGAGAGAGATACCTTTTTTTGGACGAACAAAGGAAAACGTGTGCGTATAGTTTCATAAATGCCTCGAGATAGTCCGCACATGATCCACAACTTCAAAAGGATTTCGTAGAAATAAAATTGAAGCACTATCAACTCAGCATATTTTTTTATAAAAAACTGGAATCCCTTTTGTCAATCGACGTTCCTATGTTTTCTTATGGCTGCCATGTTTCTCCTACAGCCAGCGCACTTTGTGTTTTGAACCCACGTAGAATTCGTTGACCTGTCTAAACAAAGGGAATTCATAGAAAGGAAGGATAGGATAGGACTAGAATTCGATGCTCTCTCTCTCTCTGTTTTTGTGCCTGTCACTTGTCATAATGAAAAAGACAAGGCCAGGGACCAACAAACCTTGCTTGAGTTCACGGTTAGTGAAATGAAAGAATCGAACCCATCTTAATCCCTCTCAATTGAAAGGAATCATAAAAGCTCCTACTTAAGTGCCCCTGCGGCTCCCACCATCAAAAACTA
Organism: Seira ritae; assembly: GCA_027744415.1. NCBI lineage: Eukaryota > Metazoa > Arthropoda > Collembola > Entomobryomorpha > Entomobryidae > Seira > Seira ritae. Next base: position 1,294 of record JAHZNI010000287.1, read on the forward strand.
TTGAATCCCTTCTTTTTTTACCGAGGACTTAATAAGGACCTGAGTTTTCAAGAATAAAAAAGAAATTTTTTTCTATTCACTCAGCAAAAAAGAATTGTGTAATTTCATCAGTATTTTCATTCCGTGAACAACCTGCCTTCCTACTCCCATCAATATCCCCCCGAAACTGTTTATTACCAGGAGAATCATTGCCATTGAGCACTCCAAATGTAATAATAATAATCATAATAACATGAAGAAACAGATTAAGTTGGACCTAGCCCAAGAAAAGGAAGATGATCCAAATGGCGAATAATAATATTTGCGTTGATATGATAAATGTATATTGAACTGGCCTATAACTTTTCTTCGGCTCCATCGAAAATTGAAGCATGAATTTAGTCCATTCAATTCGATAAATATAATTTACAACTATAGTCCACTGAGGAGCAAAATCATACGAGAACAAACCGTATTTTCAATAGTGTTGATAATAATATGCTTGCAAACACCTTAATCAGGACTCATTCATTCGCACAAAATGAGATCTCATTTTTCTTTCTGCGAAAGCTTGTTGATGTGTCGACTCTACAAACCCAGCTTTAAAAAACTAAATCGTGTCCACCGACAGACGGACAGACGGACAGAAAAGGCAAATACATGAGAATCAACTCTGATTCTAAAAATGATAGATAATGATGTGGATCCTTCATTCTTAGAAATGGATTTTTCCATTAAAAACCATGAATCGACACATAATACGAAAGCATTCCAAAAAGGATTTCATGCGAGAGCATAAACAAAAACACAGCGACTAACTTAAGATCAAAGCACTACTACTACTAGAACTAGACTAACTGATATAACGACAGGAGAAAAACATACTAGGACAAAAGAAGTAAACTCACACTTTTTCTTCAGCGATGATGATCGACCCTTCTCCAATTTTTTTCTCTTCTGTCATGGATGTATTTTCTTCTTCCTTTGTTGTTCTCTGATATTATTACGCTGGTGCAATCTTCTCACTTTTTTATTTATTTCTTCTACAACTACCATATCATATTTAGTCTGCCAAAAAGTTTTGTAGGTTTTTTGCGATCCTCTCCTCTTTCCTCAACAATTTACCACCTACACACAAAACGTCAATACTTCTTATATTGTTCGCTCATGTACTTATCCTACTTAAGTCGTGCTCAACGTTCGTTCATTCGTCCTTCTCGACAACTCTTAAAAAAAGAACTTTTTTTCAGTACAACAAAACAAGAACCGTTGCGGTACGATATGAGGAGAGATTTTGCTTTTCTTGGGTTCTTCGGTTCTCTCTCTACACGAGGACGACGAAGTAACAAAAACACCAAACACAAATATCCTGTTATACGGGAGGAGGCATTTTTTAGCTCTCAGCTCCTTTTTTGCTGGTGTTAAAAAATCCAAGAAATTCTCACGGAATGAATGGACACACGAAAAAAATTTACTACTTTTTTATTTGCTCACTATATATATGTAGTTGCTAGCTTGTGTGGACAATAATAATATTAAGGGAATGAGCTTATTGCTAGTACATGTCCTCGTTCAGAGAGTTTTTATACGTCCCTCAAATTTCATCAGTAAATCTGGCTGTTTGACTTGAATTGGATTTGATGGAGTAGTGGCATAATATATAAAGACTCACACACACTAACATAGAGCTCCTTCGAAATAATATGGAACACTGACAATCCACCATCCACAATCCACACACATCACACTAAAAAAGTCAAGATCAGTTTACATTGTATGTTCATCAATGACAACAAAATGACTTTTTAAAACGCCTCTTTTTACTTCAATATCCTCCACTAAATCCACGTTTGTTCGATCCGATATTTTATTTTTGTGTGTGCGGATCTATATGAAGCTTACATTATTTTTTATTACGATGACCATGAACGAAGTAAAAAAAATTCTAAAGAAAAAAATGTATTTACATCGAGACAAAAGCAAGAGAGAGAAGGGACCAACGACGACGACGACAACAACAGTCTCTCGCGCAGCAAACTTCACTGTTACACGTTTAAACTCAATCTGACTGTTTGTTCCAAGAAGTGCAGGGAAGCTAGTCCAAAAAACTCGCCATCCTCATCATCATCATCCTCCTCCTCTTCGTCGTGATCAACATTCTCACACAATTCTCACACAAGAAAATAGTAAAATGCCAGGAGCAGGAGAACGGCTTTAAAAAACATGGTCTATACACAGAATAAATACAGAGGCTCTGCTTTGTTCATGCAAGAATACAAGACTGAATAGGAAAACTGCTCAGCGTCAGAGCTAAGAGCTGAGGCAGCAGGAGCAAAGCAACGAAAGAAAGAATACAACGTAACAAACACTTTGCTTTTTTTGCTACTGCTGCTGCTCTACAATAGCCACAGCGGCAGCAGCGTTCCCCCATATAAAAAACACACCGCATCTCTACTCTCCATCGCACTCGCTCACCAGCAAATCTTCGCGTTTTTTCGCTTATTCTTTTGGAGCAGCAAAACACTGTTAGACGGAGCAGAGAAGAAGAAGCTTGAGTCTCTAGCTAGAGCCAGAGCCATTGCCTTCAGGATATCACCGAGGTGGAGTGGAGGATAACTGAAGTTAGTTGCATTTACTAAGCTGACACAAAACCAAACCATAGGCATTTTATAAAACTGAAGGGACGACGGGAAAAGAGAGAGAGAGAGAAAAGTGGCGACCATGCCATGCCATACCAAATATCTTTTTTTGCGGCTTTCTATATAAATGGCTCTTCCCTACTTTTTAGTGAGGAGGATGATGTTGTTTTTGTACACCTACTACTACTGCGAATATAGGCGTTGAGGGTGATGGTGATGATGATGATAGTGATGGATATTACTGAAAAAAAAGGTTTCAACCAAAAACGAGTCTTCTCATGCTCACTCAGTTTCAGTCTTCTTTGAAAGCAAGCACCACATCACATCACCTCTCTAAAATACGTTCCTGTTTTCAAATGCTACCGTATTGTCGTTGTCCTGAGAAGAAACACTCTTTTCCATGTTGTTAGTAATCATCTTTTTTTCTAGTAGCTGCTCTTTTCTCTAAAAAAATATGTACGAGATTTTATGGAGCTTCCCATATAGCTTATTTCAGTTATTTCCTTTTTTAATGATACTCTCCACACTCATTCTCCTCACAAGCTATTTTCATGAAGTGACACGCTTACATGCATCGCACGACACAAAAGAAACAGAAAAAGATAGCCTTGCTACTTGCTCCCTAAACATAAACAACTTTTCCTGTTGCAAGAAACAATAAGCTGTATTATTAGCTGTGTACGATACGATATTTCTTTTTGCAGGGAAAACACTTGTAAAAAAATATGTAGTTGACTGTTGGATGGTAGTGGGTGCTTTGATGTTCTCGTTTTCAAACCAGAGGATGTAATGTGGTGCATGACCGTACTTTTAAATGGGAAAGGAAAACCAACTCGTACTCGTACTAATGGAATACTACCGAAAGGAAAGGAATAGAAAGTGAATAAACTGGCCGGAACCAAGTCGAAGCTGTGAAGTGGAGAATGAGTAAGAAACAAAGTCAAGCCAAAGCCAGGTTAGACGAGATTGAATGTTTACACAAAGCCACTACACATACGACAATCCAGACTTGTTTGGAATTATAATATGATATGATGATGATGTGAGAGACTCAATATACTCAAGACTTTCGCAATTCTCTTGTGGTATTCCTCCAAAAGTGGCAGATTCGGCTTTAGTCTTATTTTTTTCTTGTGTGTAAATAAAACACATCACCATTATTTTCATTCCTTGCTTGCTCCTAGAAACACCTATACCGCATCCTGAGATGTTCTCCAGAAACTAAACTAATGCAAGTCAAAGGGAGGTATACCTATGTAATACGGAAATGACACGAAACAGGGATCTGAAGGACCAATTTTTTGTGCAAATTTATCCTTACTTTTTTTCGAGACGTGAAGCCAGGATAAGCCATTAGATTAGATTAGTTTGTTTTTAGAGTGACTTGAATGCTCTGAAGAGAGAAAATGTTTTTCCCACTCAAAAGTCTACAGGTAAATGCATTTTACATGATGGCGAGTTTGGCTTTTCTGCGAAAAGTATAGTACATTTTTTTTTCAGGTTCTATAGGTGCGTCAAAGGAATGTGTAATAAGTAGCTAGCTTCGTCGAATATTTTGTTCTTGGTCCACGAACTGTTGATCTTTTAAATTTCCAACGTCGATTAAGTTTTGGTTGGAGAGTGCCTATCGGAATGCCATGCTAGTGTATAACGTACGTGGCTGGGTGCAAAGGTGAACATTTTTAACCTAGATTGATAGATATATGCATTACGTAATGTACATAAACACTTGCTTACATAAGCCAAAGGCAAGCAAGGTGTGGTATTTGTCTCTTTGATGCCATTGACGATGACGATGAGGATATTGTATACTACAAAGGAGAACTCCCGTTTTGCTGACAAGTGAGTTCTCCCTTGAAAACTCTGTTTTCATTCCTGACGTTGCATTGGAGTTAGAAACGGTGCCTACTTTCGTCCGTCCCATCTATCTATCTCCTTTCTCTAGTGCTGACTTTTGCTCTCTTATTTACTTCACTTTTACTATCTTTTGCAAACGTCGCTCTCCACTCAGAGGATCGCTGTGATAAAAAGAGCAATGGAAGTAACAAGACCGACAACTGAAGCCCGAGAGGATCATGTCCATAGATTTCCTGTAGAATCCATCCATGATAGATGCCTGCAACTGTGTACAAAACTTGCCCCTAAACCATCACTACAGCAGCGCAACCATCTACAAAGAAGTTAAAAGGAAGAGCAAGTTCCAAATTGAACTCTCTCGACTCAAGTTGCAAACACGCTCCGTTGGTCGGACGGATGGATTTGAAGGATAGATAGACATGAAGAAAAATAAGGAAAAACCTTGTAAAAGTTTGTCTACCTTTATCTTTGGGAAAGGAACATTTTTTTCTAATCCTTCGATAAAAAAATACGCGGCTGATATTATATAATAATGGCAAAGCCAACTTAACTGAACATTATAAACATATGTATTTGGATTGGGATTCTTGAGCTGCTAACTTTTTGAAAGCCCTTTTACGAAAAAGGAAGTACTAAAAAGTTAGGCTTGCTACATCCCTGTTTTGTGGAGAAAAATGAATGCCGAGTTTCCTGACTAAAAATTGGATCATACTTTCTCCCAAAAAAATTGTTTGGATCAGTACAGGGGTTACCGTTGATCTGTTCTTGCGAAAAATGGAGAAAACATGGCTAAAAGCTTTCTTCCACTTTTCAGACTCTTTTCACTTTAAGGCAAGTTTTTGGTGCGGAAGGCAAAAAATATATCTCTGTCAATAATTTTCATTTCATACTGAAATGCACGCTCCCTCTTAGACTCTCGCTGCTTGCTTTTCCCCTCTGTTCAATCAGGCCGACACGGCACTCTCTCTGCCGTTATTTGCGATGGATGATATTTACGTGTGGGAGAACCATTGAGGCAAGCACAATTTGTCCCTGATATGGATGAATAAATGGGGTGACGTAAACACGATCGAAACAAACTCTTATTGCTCTCTTCCTTAGTCTTCAAAACGGGCATTTACTTATTTGTGATATTTCCAGGAAGTGAAATGCTTGCAGACGTATTTTTATGTAGAAACGGAATTTAAAATTATGGTTCTTGTTAAAACATCAAAAGACGTTTTCAAGTTGGCTTCGTCGATTTGAAGTTTTTAGAAATCAGCATTGTGTTCTCATGTCATTTTCCTTTTAAAGATGGCTTTAACATCCTGCTTTTCATCTGACATCTGATTAGAAATGCATATTTGCTTTCAAAAAGTTTTGACGAGCGATTCTTGTTCAAAGATGGTCTTGCAAAATTAATCGGCGGGCCAATTTCAACATCACTCTCTGTAAATGTCAAAGCTACGAATATATTATACGTGTGGGATAATTTGACTTTTATAAAGAGAACAGAAAAACTGATCTAGATCTAGAGCAAATAAAATGAAAACAGTGTAGAGTAAAAATGGTCACAGTTCATATTATGCTTCCATTTTCGAAGATAAAAAGAAAGGAATGATTATGTTGTTATTGTAAATAGGTATTTGAATGAAAATGTGTTTTTCTTTCCCCACTTCAAAGTAAAGCATGTAACTGTGTCGATTTGATTAGGCATGAGCATATTAAGGCATCATTAAATTTGATACAGGACTTTATTGTAATCCTCCGTTAAAATACCATTTTTATCAGCTCTCTAACAAAGATAATGTTTGCGTTATAGTCGTACTACTACCTATTATGTACTATGCAAGTAATGGAGTTTTATTCACAAAAGGAAAACACTACAAGTGAAGCATTATAATAAAAGCGAGAAAACTACTCGTTATTTTTATAAAGTGGAGAGAAACCATCAAGACTGAAAAGTTAAATTTATTCAGCCATTCGAAATGTTTAGCGAACGAATTATACAATAAAAATAAAAACGGATCCTATCAACTATTTTCCATATAACTGCTTCGCAATTTCTGGGTTATAAATATTATGCTCTTGCTCTGCCTTGGAAAGGATCTGTGTAGAGAAGAGAGCCGTAGGCAAAGAAAGCGTGGAGCCAAAACAACATTTAGCAAAGCACATAGCTTTATATACGACACAAGATTACATTATCTGGATTTCGAAGAGGAAGCTAGAATGGAGAGAAAATAGTGAATGAATCAACGAATGAGACGCGAAATGAAAAAAAGGATGTAAAGCAGCAGCAGCGCTGCCACTACTGGAATCATTCCATGTCCCTTTAAGGGGCTATACCTACTCTAAGCACACACTTCTTGCGAGGAAAACCTTGTTTCGCTATTTTAGTCTTCTATTCACTCAAAAAAATGCAAAAACGAGATTTGGTTTTATATATTTTTCCTAGACATGATTCAAATACACATAGATACATACATACCTATATTTCATAGTCTGTCTGTGTCTCTCGTCCTCCACAGAATCAAATTGAGAAGAGTTTTTAGTGCTCTGGAGCTGGAGCTTGATTTAAACGAAAACTATATCATTCCTCCACACTCCACACACTCTCAAGAAGATTCTCACGAGTGGATATAGAATTCTTACATTTTATGCTCAAGTAAGAAAAAGTAGCGAGTGATAATAATGCAAGCGAATAGGAGAAGAATGAGCGAGCGAACCAAGGCGGAGTAAACAGCAATTTTTTCTCTCTTCTCCTCTTTTGTGCAGCACACTTCACATTTTCTTCCAGTATAAAAAAGATGGTAATGTTCATTCGTGGTGAGACGTAAGCAATCAAAAGGGAAAGCATAAAATAAATATCATCTTCATTTTTTAACAAAAAAAAAGATAAAGATGAATATTCGCTTTTCCTCCTATTTTCCCTCGTTTTTTTTCTCCAGTTTCGTTCGCTGGAGGCATTGTGTTCCTGCTGAAATGATAATGGTAATAATATCACTAGGCTTTTACTCAAACCAATTCTTTTGTCTTTTTTATGCATTTTTATGTATCCTCACAGAGACAAGATGAATAAACGTGCTTTTAATGCAAGCTCAAGCTTCACTTAAGGGGCATAACGAATAAACACTCGAGGAGTATGTGGATGCCTGAGCTCATATTCAAGACCTTCAATTGGTAAATGGCTCGTTGCTGGAGAGGCTCGCAGCAGCATTCTCATTTTTATTTACACAACACTTCACTTACGTAATAGTGCCTTGACAGGCCAGGCCAGGGCAGCGAAAATATAAACCAAGGAGAAAACCTGGTGTTTCATTATTACATAGGTACATAGACGCTCGCTAGAGCTCTTTTGCCAGCAAGGTTTCCTTTCTTCCTTGGACTTGACTTTCGTCAAAAAAAGCCTACACAAAAAAGAATGCAATGGTAAGGGTGGAGGAAGAGGAAGAACCTTAACTTTCTAGCCAAACCATGGCCATGTTGTTATACAACACCGACAATGATGCTGATGATGACGACGAATGGAAGGAAGAACAAAAGGCCAAATGGCTAGCTAGTGAAAGGAAAGAAGTGTTATCTCAACTGCTTTCGATTAACCATGTTATGTTGTAGTGGTTGGTGGTAGTGTAAGCAAGATGTACACAAAAGATTTTTTCCCTTTCTGTCGTCATCTACATTCGTGACTTGTGGCGCAGAAGGAAAATTACTTGCGAGTAAAATGATATTATGAAAGATTATGAAACGCTTTTGTGCTGCTATAAGAGCCCCGAGTGGAGCCCAAAAGAAATTTTTTCTTTGAAGAAGGCTATAACATTTCAAATCATTCGTCTTCTCGACATCAAAAACATGTATGGATATTTCAGGAAGAGAAAGGTTGTGCTCTAGTCTTTTCTTCTTTTATTTCACTGTAATTATGATGAATTTAATGAGAAACTGGAAGTAGAGAGCTAGTAAGCATTTTTTTCCTTCCAAAAAACACTTTGGGTAAATAATCATCCTATTCCCGGGTTGCTTTCCTTTCTGACAAGTTTCGTATTTAATGGAAACAGAGGAACATTTGCTATCATTTAACTCCCAATGGGAAAGTAAAGATTTTCTAGAGAATGTTTTTCAACCTTTAAGTACAATACTAGGTACTCCATTTGGAAAAGGGCATTGCAAATAAGTTAGCATTCCTCGAAAACAGATTTCATTTTATAATGAATTCTAACGGTATTGCAAAAACCTGCATTCATTAATTTACGCGTGGGCGGAATTGGATTTGAAATTCCGAATAGTAATTTAAGATGAAGTTTACTTTGTAACATAGGTTGTAAGAAATTTATGTCCATTAGTATTTCATCAAAAACTAATCAAAAGCCAACTCAGTAAAAACAAAAATGCTGTGCACGAGCGTGCGTTAGCATTATTAACTATAAAAGATCCGCAAACACCTTCTCCTTCCGAGAAAAATCATGATGCGATGCGGTTATATTACAATGGCAAGCGACCAAATGTGAGAACACATAATAGGTATGAGTCATACAGACTCACTCAGTTTCTATTGAAAGGAGCATTTCTGTTGGTGTCTAATACAGATGTAGAGTATTCATTCTGCTGCTCTTTGCGGCGTTTGCGGAATAAGATTCAATGATGAAAGCGATAAAAATTCAAGTTTTTAAGCAGAAAACTTCAGAGAAACAACTTTTTTTGCAAAACGGATGCTGAGAAATGGTTTTTTGTGGTTAAAGTGGTAACTCGTTTGTTACACCGTATTCTTATGGAATGGAAATGTGGTTTTTACACGCGATGGAAAGAATAAGCGTAATAAACGTAAAAAGTGAGTACCCCGAAGAATGCTATAAGTACATTTTATGCAACTTTTGAAATGCAACTGTTTTATGCATAAAAAGGGAAAATATAATATAAAGGAAAGTGAACAACAATCTATATACTTACTTTACCATTACAGCCTGTTACAGTCCAACATAAATGTACATATGCACACCAGAGTACACACTGTATTATAATCATGATCATGATCATCATGTATGACGACGGTGATGATGATGATGATGACGACTTTTCAAGTTTTCTTTCTTGTACTTCATTCTTTGAGAAGGGAAATGGAACATAGACGTTACAAATTTCCCTACTACAGTTATCCATTACCATTTTCTCATCTTCACTTTGCTTTATGGCCTATCTGTCTATCCAGAAGAAAAAGTTTCACGCGCTCTGTCCTCTCTATTTACTTGTTAAATCAGAAAAAATCGAAAAAGAAAATACATACATGCGCTTTCTTCGTCTTTTACTTTGCAGAGGGGAAATGTAACGGAGGAAAACTCAGTTTGGCAAGAGTATCGTGACAGGAGTACAAAAATGCATGGGGAGAAAACTTAGTATTTCTTCTCTGTCTTTACCGCATTCCCTTCGTTTCCTCAAGTACCTAATGTATTCGACGGGAGGGAAAATAGATGAAGTGGTTGTACATGAGTTAAGTAAGGTACAAATAAAGCCTCATGGACAAGTACCTCCACGTTCATCATTACCCATACAGAGAGAAGTGAGTCCTGCTCCCTTTTCTTCTAGAGAAAGTTTTTTCTTCTTTTCTGAGTGAGATCACTGAAATCGTCTGTACTTGAGTTTAAGAGATGATACCTACTTGGCACTCGTGAGTTATATAGAACTTGAGCGTATTCGTACTTACTTTCCTTTTTCTCATTGCATCACTTATGTCTTTTCAAGAAAAAAAGTTTGAACAAATTTTTTCCTTCATATTTTCCTCCAAGAAAAAGCTCAAAGAATCGGTTGTACATCGGCCATCGAAAAGGACTTTTTTCAAAGCTTTTCCTCCTAACTTCGTTTTCCTGGCAAGATAATGATCTTGCTCTTGTATTTTATCCGCGTGGACTTATTAGCAAGGAATGAGGAACGAAAGCAATCTTGTCTAGTAACTTGATTAGCTGAGATAATGACACGACAAGAAAAAGTATATTCATGCTAAAACCGCGTCATAATGTCCTTGGAATCGAGATATAGCGTTTCATAATGATAGACGGAAAAGCTTATTTGGTTTGGTCGTGTCATATCATCATGAGAAGGAGAGAAAGAATCGGAAGAGGAGGGAAGCGACTGTCAGTTGGTTTTCTCTTCTCTCCAAAGGCTTTGCAGGAAAGTTGATATACCCCCTAAATTTGATTCGATCTTCTCGCCACCGCCGCTTCATACAAAATCTCCGGTGATTGTGAAAGGAAAATTTAGCAAAAAAGGGCTTAGATTCTCTCCTCTACTGCTTCTGTTCTGACTGACTACTTCGTATAGTTACTTGTGAGCAAAGTGAGTGGAGGAGAGAAAACTTAACTTTCTTTTCATCTTTTTACTTAAGTCACAACCGCTGACAGAAAATCTTCCTCTACTCTGCTGCCGGGAGACTCTTGTGAAAGGAGAAGATGGTGTGTGGTGGTGGTGGTGGGAGGAGGGATTTAGACTGCTGTATTGACACTCGCAAAATAATACTGGAATACTTTATGAGAGTGCAGCGAGCTTTCTCACAAGTGCCGATAATAATCGTTGTCAATATTTCTCTTGAGTTTTCGCACGATTACTTAATCTAGTTACTGGACGGATAGATTCCTTTGCTGGATCTTATGGCATCATCGCATCTCATTGCATAGCATAGCTCTAAGCAACAGAGATCGAGATGATGTTCTGTTCTTATTACATTACCTAAATCCAATTGAATGGGCAATGAACTACTGAAACTGGAGATGATACTTGGAAGTTTATGTTGTGAGATATGACCTGTCCAAACCTTTTTCGTATGGAGTCTTGGAGTGTTTTATTTTACTTTATAATATAATTTCCTGTAATATGTCTTCAATTGAATTGAACCACTCAAATGGTGGGTCGCAAGAAACCAGTTAAGATTAAGATGTCAAGAACTTATAAATGCGACCAAGTTATTCCACGGAATCAATTTGTTTTGAAAATTGCCAATTTCTTATCGTGTTAGCCTGACTGGACTGGTAGACGCATTAAACGTGTAAAGAATACAAACATGATAATATGGTGGTGTGATATGAAAGTAAATAACACGACAAGTACAAATTGAATTGTTTGACCCAGGCCTGACCACTGGATGCTTTAGCAAATGCTGAATTCGTCATTGCTTCCACATGTTTAAATCTAAAAATGTGTTTGTTTTCAAGTCGATTTCCAGAAAGATTGCCATTCATATGTTCTTAAATTATTTGCGTCGCAAAACATGCTTATCTAGCACCAAACCAAAGTCATTAGTGATATCTTACTTGATTCTCATGGTTCATTGAAAGTCTACAGTCTACATATATCTAAGTTGTGTACTACAGAGATCAATACGTTTGTTTTCCTAAATTCCCTAAATGATTAACTTTACAGAATCTGGTTGAATTTTCATTCTTAGATGCTGAACGGAAAATTCGCTCATGGAAATGGCAAAGCATCATCTAATGTCATTGCCTTATTGTAGAGCGCAATCCTACCACAAAAAAGTACCTAAGTAAATGCTTGTTTTCCTCCTTCCTTCTCTTCCCGTTCATGCTGCATCACACAGATGCGTAGGAAATTCAGGAGG
>JAHZNI010000288.1:0-11812 GCA_027744415.1 Seira ritae
ATATAATAATTTTGTACTATTAATTGCAAACGGAAAGTCATTTAAAGAACTCTGCCATATTTAAAAACTGTGTAATCCTTTTGAGCTGATTGTAGGGGTACCTTATTATAAAGGTGGGAAACGACGAAGTTCAACGCTACTTGTATCTCCAAGTGCATGTCTGCAGCAGTTTCTTTTCAATGTCACTTTAACAAGATAAATTGTGAAAACTGATCCGTTGACTTAATCACAGCCGCCGTGATGATCGTTGAGAAAATACTTTTTACGTTCAAATCTCCAGACGCAGAATGTCTTTCAAAAAATTGCCCCTTCTATCGCCGTGAGGTATTCAGCAGTTGAGAATGATGAATATAGCACCAACGTTGCTTCAGGCTTGTAAAATTTTGGCTGTCTTTGCTTCACCTGAGTTGACGATGACAGTTAATCCTGGAATCATAAAAATTAAACGGTCATGAAGCTCAAATACTGACATTTATTATGAGCCTTACAAACTAAATCTTAGCTATTATGTCGTTGTCATCAATCTCATGCAAAAAGACATGAACGAACGTTAATGATACGTTTTATTCGATCTGACAATTTCAATTTTTCTGTTTCCTTCCTTGATGTTTCATTATGCTATAACTTCTATCGATTTCAATGGAACAAATAAGTACTCGAAACATTTTGCAATGCAAATGCAACAATTGTTATGTCATCTTCAATGCTTTTTCATGGATCATGTTCCCCAATGAATTGCTCAAACCCAATTAACCTACAAAACATGTTCAATATTCAACCACGAATAACTTATTTTAAGTCTCACGTCGTGCCAGGTACCTGCCGATCTATTGTAAGTCCTAATTAGCTTGCTCAAAATGACAATCATCATGAAGCATTTTAGTAAAATGGCCTTGTAAATTCGAGTGTTTGCTCCGCAGCAGCAGCAATCAACATTGCTATTTCCATTTTAGCTAGCATAGTAAACGTAGCGAATGGACAAAATAAAAGTGCTTTCAAGTTTCAAGTACTTTATTTATTGATCGTCTACCCTAATTTCGATACATATTTTCCTTATATTTTAGCCAGTATTCGTTTTGGTAAACGATACATAACTTTAATGCGTTTTAATGTGCCGTAACCATAATGTGCAAAAACTGCGAATAGTCAAGCAAAATGTTTTCTCGAGTCTTCCAAACTTTTCCGTCACAAAATCCTATCATTTATCTCTCCTAAATCTAGAATCTTCAGAAGTATGCTGCACTGAATGCACATTACGTCATCAAGATACATACGTACATACATTATTAGCGAATGCATTTAGGAAACTTCCTTTCCTTCCTCGTTCTTCACAAAAATAAAATGGAATGGAATATTTCTCAAAGAAGCAACTTTACTCGTTTTTTGCTCTATGCAAAAAGATTTTCTTTGGTATTTTTGAACACTATTTTTGAGCTGCATAGAGTCAGAAACCCAGTCCTATTTTGCGTAGGCACACAACCAGTGAAGTGCAAGAGAAGTGAAGAGTGAAAGAATGTTTCAACTTGCCGCAGTTGTTGTGCTTAAATAATTTTCATCGTCTTTCCTAATTTTTTGCGACAGTCATTTAGTAGAAATGAATGTACACACGAGGCACGAAATACATACTACCTAATATACGTAAATATACGTGGCGTCTTGCCAGCAGTGATGAATGAGGAACAAGTGAGTTGAGTGAAATCAAAATCAAGCCAGAATGAAAAGATCGTTTTCAACTCAGCTTCCTTTCTGCGGAGACAGGGCCCAAAAACGGAAAAGGGAGATAATATTATGTGATTTTTAAACTACATAGAACCACATTTTGTCACCAACATTTTGCTAAAAAGGATATTATATGCTTTTCAAGAAGAAAAAATTATTTTTATTAGTTCGTGGGTTGTTATAAATATCTTTAAAGAAGTAAGCAAAAATTGGCCTGAAAATTGTTTTCTCTGAATCAGCGAAGAAACTAGAGAGAAAAGATAGTATGAACCCTATTCTTATAGATGATAGAATAAAAATCGCAATTTCGTTTAAATTAAGAGGGTGATGTAAACAACAAAGAGGGAAATTAAAATGTTTGTCGAGAGAAAAATGCATGACGCTGACGTAATTACGAAGTCAAAAACGAAACTAAAGGAACTTTCGCAATTGTATGCGAATTTTTTTTAAGGACAGAGATACAAATTAAAAGGGGGCTACGTTACGCCACTATAGAAGTTTTCCAAACTTTCTTCTAGCCAGCTCTGAGGCAATTAAAATTATGCATTAAATTACATGTTTGGTCACGAAAATTCTATGCTTATGCAAGATTACAAGTAAAAGTTGGAGCATGCACTTAAAATGCGGTCCATAGTCCATAGCACATGAGATATTTCAATTAAATTAGTGTATGCCTCTCCTCGACTAAACAGATAGGAAAAGCGGAAAAGACAAGGGGACGATCGCAAAGAATGAATTAGGTCTGTTCATGCCATAAATTTTACTAAAGCCCAGCACAGTTTTGTAATAAAAATGTAGAAAATCCAATCTTCTTTTCCCAGATTGTGCTTTCTATGGATTTATTTTATTAACTGGACTAGAATTCTGGACAAATCAACTAGTCTTAAGGGTCCATAGGGAATATTTGCGTAGACTATATTTACGTAGAACTACCAATCTTTGCAGTTCTTTTTTGTTGCATGAGAAACCCGTTTTCATCCGTCCTACCCGTTAAGCATATATCAGATTAATATCATTTTAATGTTTGGAAGAATGCATGAATGCTACACAAATAAAATACATAAATGATGAAAAGAAAGTAGGTAGCTCATTTCGATTTGTTACTTAAAATCAAGTTCCGAAAAAGTCTATGAAAGCATCTGCAATCTAGAGAAACGTTATGATGATATTAGAATTTCTCTGCGCCTAATAACATAAATCCCTTTATCCAATTAATTAAAGTAGACATAGCGAGAGAAGATGAAAGGGAAAAGGACGAGTCATGAAAGAATGTAGCACATGACTGAGATACTATTTGACTACAATACATATAGGTATGCTGTGCTCAAGAGCTTTTCCATTGTTTCTCTTTGAGATGAGCGATCACATTGCGGGTGGACCGACCATTAAAACGACAGTTGATCCGCATGATATGGATGTGACCAGGCAAACCTCGCTGTGAATATGTATGTGATGGAGAAACGTTTCATTAAACTATTGCCATTCTATTCAGGTCTCATTCCGTGTATAAGCCTTACTATTTGATTTCACATTTCATGTTTAATGATTGATAGATCGATGAAACGATAAATTCATGTCTTCTGTGCCATGCCTGCCACCGAGCTATAACTACCCACGATAAAGAGGAACGCACGCATCCATATACACGGCGAAAGGTATGTACCATTGGAAATATCAATTTAATCAGACAAAAAGGTCCAGAGAGAGAGAGAGAGAGAGAGAGAGAAAGAGAAAAACATGGCATGTCATGTCACAAACGTTTTTTATCATTGTGATAGTATTGTTTTCCTAGCAAAATGTCTCTTACGATAAGGAAAAATTACAATAATGATGATGAAACTTCATGGTTTTTAAAAACAGGGTCGGATTTCACATGGACATCCATCATGTTCCAATAATCGAAAGGTCGTAACAATAACATTTATGTGCCACGAGGAACATAATTCGGTCTGTTTTTTCTTACTGTTTTCCTCACGTGCAAGTTGACTGCCCAGAAGAAGCCAGTTTAATTTTAATGTGCATGGATTCAAACTGAGTATGCACCAGCCAGATCCTAGGTTTTAGCTATCGACCTATGTATTTTACGAAAATTCTGGATTCGCCTAGACTAAATTCCTACTGGACACCTTAAAGAGCAGAACCGAAGTTAAATAAAGTTCTACATTTTACTGATATCTTCTCACTTAATGACATAATAAGCTTGGATTTTGGCTTGTGATTTATCGGAACTTTACGACTCATTAAAACTAATGCCATGCTATGCTGGAAAACATTTTTATTTGCATTCAATTAAGCTATTACTAACTAATTGTCAAGCAGGAAGCATATTTTTGTACTTGTGCTTGAACAACCTTTAAAAATCAATTGGAAGCAACTTGTAAAAAATGCCCGCCCACCTTGTATTACGGATAGTTTTTTACTCCAATTCAGAATAAAAAGAGACTAATGGTAATATTATGCTAAAAATGATGCTAAAATGATTGAAAAATTAAACCAATACTCAAAATATCAATCTCGCCATTAATGACATATTTATATGTATGTGTTACTAGAAAGACTATGTTTCAGTCGATACTTTTTAATGATCAGCTTTCACTTGATTAAAAAACTAGAACTTACATCCTACGCACATCGATACTGAAGCCAAGTATTATATTTTCGCTACATATGTACTATGAAAGCAGTTTTCGAGTCGTAGACGTGCACTCGAAAATGCTAACTCAACTTCTTTAAAAACGGATATGGGCTATTATCGTATTTCATCGAGGCGAAATGAACGCGAACTAGATTACTAGACTACGAAAACAATAATAATTGAAATCAGATGTGTCGAGTAGAGCACTTGACTAGCCAAACTCTAGCATTTTATGAAATGACATAGATTTAACTCTAACAGTGTTATTTCAGCAAAATGCAAATGGCATGAAATTTCATTTTGAGTTAAGCTAGAAATAGCATCAAACAACAAAAGCTGATTAATATTATGTAGTGCTTGGCTTTGACTGAGTTTGAGCGTACGTGTACTGGAAATTGGAATACGTTGATTACATGTTTCACGGCGAGAGCCAGAACGCTCAACCGTGAACATGTCGTGTAGAATAAAAATGTACAGTACTTGAACAGAATTTTTAAATTGAATTTTGCAAAATATATAAACGTTTGAATTGCATCTGTATTCTGTATACAATGATGAATTAATGAAGCTGGTTTAATCATGGTTTAATTTGCAATATATGACTTTGATGCTACGATCGGTCTGACTGAGCACAGTCAAGCATGAAATGAAGGGGAAAATGCTTTTACAGAGATACCCTTTGCATATTAGATATGCCACTTTTTGCTTAAAAAAACTTTTTTATTGACATTTCGTCCTTGCCTGTCAACTTGTCAATTTAAGAGTGATAAAAGTGCAAGAGATTATTACATGAGCATGGGATGGGGATGGTATGACAATGCTATTAAACAACGCAGTTTCATGCAAAACCAGGCAAACGTTCCAGTTTATGGAGATTCAGACAAACAATTAGGAGAATCGCTTGCTGGAAGAGTGGCGTTATAATTGGTGCATATCAAATAGATTTGATTAAAACATATACCTCCGCTTGTAGCATTGTAAACAAGAAAATAGGCCCGTAAGAGGCAATATAAAATGCAGATAAATCACCCGAACTCTTTGCACAACTGACATTTCTCACTGTTAGCAGGCACAATCAACAAATTAATTTATCGTCCTTATTGAAGCAGTATAATTTTTTGCAAGTTTTCACATCCCCCCATCCCACTTACTGAACGATTTTGTTAAGTGCTTCAGTAAACAATAACTTTTAATTTTCCAGGAACTAATCTGTTTACAAAATTTGTAATTGGGCAAGTGGCTCACTGAAATTCAAGGTCCTAAATTTGTTGGCAGGACATGCATGATAATATACATATATGCCTTATCTGATATTATTATTACTCTTGAAAAAATAAATATCAGTTATGTGGTATATGGTCGCTGATTGTACAGATTCGGAGTTTGTAAGACGCATTTATGCAAATGGAAATGGTTAGAATTAATTACGCTGCTTTCGAGAACTACCACAATCACTCCCTCTTACATCAGCGTTGATTAACAATACATGATAACCTTTAGGACTAGTAAACTAGATGTGTCTATCTAATCATTCTGGTTTTGGAATTATGTAAAAGGTAAATAAATAGGGCGGATTCATTCCTGAAGGCAACTTCACCGGCACCAATAACTTTATTTTCAAGACTTGCACAATATTATCTTTGCTTCTTATTATTGCGTCAGAAAAAAATTGATTTCCGCTTATCGCAAGGAGATTTTTGGTGCTGGCCAAGATGTAACAAGAAAGCAAGATTGTCAATTTGGCAATCGCTAATGAATTGCTTTTCAGTTCCCTTTCGTGTATCACCTTCTCGTTTGGCGTAAGTTAAAATTTACCATCCATTCAAACCTTATTTTCCAGTTTTTACTGAGATTTGTTTTTCGCCAAAGTTGAAATTCATGAATACTCACATCATTTTCCAGTAATTAGTAGTAAGGTCTTCATGCGATAACGGGATGTCATAAATGTCATCAGATTAGTGCAACTGCAGAAAAATGCGAAACGAACCATGTACATACATGATGATGATGATGAGCATATTATATGCATAGGTACATATTTATATCAGTCTAACTAAACCATTTTAATCTGTATACAAGGCACACAACAGGTTTTTATCTTGCGGGTGAGAGGTCGCAGTCAACAGTTTATCATTATCAAACTGCTTCTTTCTGACTCGGAAATGAGGAACATGAATCATTTCTAGTTGATCGTGGAAAATTTTAAAATTGTGTGGAATGTGTATTTATAGAATCCTTTCATGAATAGGTAGGCTGATGATGACGATAATCATGACTTTTATAAAATTGATGAAAATTCAATTCGCATTTTTTTTCATGACATGATGGTACGATCACTTGATTCACGCAATGGATCAATGTGCAGCTGCCATACGAATCACTGGAATTAAGACTGGAGACGTGATAAAGTGGTAGACTTAATTAGCCATCATCATTATCTTGGTCTCCAGTAAGCCACAAAGAAAAGCTTAATCATATATAGGTACTAGTAAAGCCAGCATTTTACAAAAATGCAATTATAGCTTAAACGCCATATGATCCGCGGAGCGTAAGGTCAATCCTTATACATAGGCAGCACAACATGAATTACTTCTACACAACCATATGATCCGCGGAGCGTAAGGTCTATCCTTATAGATAGGGATAGGCAGCGCAACATGAATTACTTCTACACAGCCATATGATCCGCGGAGCGTAAGGTCTATCCTTATACATAGGCAGCACAACATGAATTACTTCTACACAGCCATATGATCCGCGGGCATGGGCCATAGTACTTAGGCATGGGATAAAATCAATTATTTAGCCCGTCGCCCACGGTTAAAAACTCTTCATGAAAAAAAGTTGCATATAGATTTGAGTAAGGCATATGCCATAGTACTTAGGCATGGGAAAAAATCAATTATTTAGCCCGTCGCCCACGGTTAAAAACTCTTCATGAAAAAAGTTGCATATGGATTTAAGTAGGGCATATGCCATAGTACTTGGGCATGGGATAAAATCAATTATTTAGCCCGTCACCCACGGTTAAAAACTCTTGATGAAAAATAGTTGCATATGGATTTGAGTAGGGTATAGGCCATAGTACTTAGGCTTGGGATAAAATCAATTATTTAGCCCGTCGCCCACGGTTAAAAAGTCTTCATGAAAAAAAGTTGCATATGGATTTGAGTAGGGCATGGACCATAGTACTTAGGCATGGGATAAAATCAATTATTTAGCCGGTCGCCTACGGTTAAACCCTCTTCATGAACTTCAAATCAACGCATTGCTTTTTCACTAAAACAATTTAATTTAAATTAAGTCAGTCAATATCTCGTATAGTTCTTACTACAAAGCAGTAAATTTGTGACTGCTAATTGCATCTTTTTCAACGTTGTATCCGCTTAAAAGTTCGTTATCAAAGTCATTCCAGCTCGCACGTATCGCACGTCATCGCATCTTTAGGAAATTCCTACATTTGATTTGATTTAACTTCAGCTGTTGCAGCTAATTCAACGTTGAATACACTTGAAAGTTCGTTTTCAAGTCATTCCAACCAATCTTTGTTGGCCATTGTGCACTGTCTCAAGAAATAATTCAATTCCAGGTTCCAACAAAATTTTAATGTTAAACAATGTACTGACTGTATGAATAAAGTGTGCTTGAATAAACGAATGTTTTGTAAAGAAGGTATTAAAAACGTAAACACAACAACAGCTGTATAATCATCAAAAGAGGAAAGTTGAATCATGCTTAATGAGTGTAAGAGAGAAGTTGTTACCATCACTACCAAAAGTTAGTTAACTGCTATAGTCAGTGGAGTGTAATTTTATTACGTTTTTTCGTTACGTGTCACTCTCCTCATAATATACAGATAATTCATAAAAAAATTGTATTCAATTATTGAGATCCAACTCGTAAGTATGAGACGGAAACGGATCGAAATTAATTCTTAGATTTTTGATGTTCTTTTAAATTCTAAATGGGCAATTAATTGACAGATCTGTGGTTTTCAACGAATGGTTTTTCAATTCTGGGCTTCAAAATGTATTTTTGAACTTATTAATCCAGACAGGCACACCCAATGGAAAGCGACGATACTAAAGCAACACAAGAATAAGTTTTTTTATTGAATTTTATTGATATTGCCAATTTTATTTTTAAATGACCATTTACTAGTCCTTATGCTTAAAATACCTACTTATATTAGGCTTGTGCGCATCAAAACAAGAATATTATATATTTCCATTACCAACATAGTTAATGAATTATTCACAGACTTGCAAATTATATTTGCTACAATTACGATGACCCTAGGGAGCCAATGAAGTACGTCATGACAAGACCCAAAATCTAGAAAAAAAATCCATCGTTCATTTAAAATTCATCCCAGCATGCTATGTATTTGCATATGTGTTTAAGTAAAGGGCGTCTGCCGAATTACATCGTGATTTTTTTTCAAAAAATTGCTCAAAATTGCCAAATTTTCTGCATATGTTTGATAGTGTAACCGGAAGACAAATTATGGGCAATCGGATAGAGTGCATGTCGACTGCGTATGAATGCACCTAACGGGTGCACCGAGCACCGAAATGAAAAATCATCCCGATTTCCCCATGCGACATGACAATTTTTTCTTTGAAAACAACAAGACTTATTTATTACCCCAAACAAATTAACTAAAACACACTTAACGTGTTGAAATGACCTGTGCACCCCCACTCTGCCGACAAATTTTCAAATGTTCAATGACGGAGAGACACTTACGCTGCATCATTTCCAGAGGAATAGCTACACATTCATGAACAATCCTATCGCTTAGTTCATCTTTTGAAACTGCCCTTGGAACAGAAAAAGGCCTTATTTTTTCAGAATGCTCCACGAGTCTGGTGGAGTCAAATCAGGGGATCTTGTTGGCCATTTCAGCTCTGGAGATAATAAATTCTTGTCGTTTTCAAAGCAAAAATGTCGCATGTCGCATGAGGAAATCCGGGTGATTTTTCATTTCGGTGCTCGCTGCACCCGTTAGGTGCATTCATATGCAGTCGACATGCACTCTATCCGATTGCCCATAATTTGTCTTCCGGATGCACTATCAAACATTTGTTGAAAATTTGGCAATTTTGAGCAATTTTTCGAAAAAATCAAGATGTAATTCGGCAGACGCCTTGTATGTTAAGAATAATAATGATCATATTTCTGGAGCAGTGATAATTTTTAGGTATCTTACACTGCAAATTGTGCCATAGGTGACCGGAAATATATTACTCGCTTTGATCGAAACTTCATTTGAATCAAGACAATCCATCAACGAAATATACTGATTCGGAGGCAGACGATTGTAATTTTCCGAGCTCATTGCCCACTCTTTCAACTTTTTTGTCTGAAGTGAAACCGAAGAAATATCACACAATTCAATTCTAATATCAATTGATTTCTGTAGTATTGCCTTATTGCTTTCTTACCTTTTGCGCTACATTCGCCATGCAAATTAGGGTAAGCAAGTTTGTAGTGGCATACCAGTAGAACAAAGCCAGAGTCGTCAGTATCTCCTGCCAATCCTCGCAGCGTGGTAATCCAAAAAGCCTTTGGATAAACTTGGGCATCCTGAAAACAGCATCCATGAGCATGAATGTGTTGAGATGTCCAAAGCATGAATTTAGTTGGTCCGCCAATTTCATCAGAGTTTCAAATCCCTTGTACACGCTGACGCTGCCTGAGCCGGATTCAAAGTTGTAGTGTTTCAACACGAGCCATTTGTTGTTAGTAATTTGCATATTAAATAAATCTACAGATACCCACAAGGTCATTGCCGCCAGCAAGACCAGGAACTGGGCAAGGTTATGCATAAGCATGAAGCAGAAATTCGAAATTGCAATTAGAATAAATTTTCCCAATTCTTGCGAATTTCGGGAATTCTGTGTAAAAATTTCTGTAAACGCTTTCAATAAATATAGAGCAAAATATAATACAACAGCCGCGTATGTGTTGACAGCAATTGCATAGACAAATATTTTTCTGGACATGAAACGGGCAGCTTTGCTCATTTCCTGTGGCAGGAGTTTTAATTTAGAAGCTTCGTTTTTCAAAAAGGATATAATTGAAAGAATTTCGTTTCCCTGGGACCACAGCAGAATTACAAAGCTTGCAAATAGAGCACTGCCGAAACCTTCACTGAAGAAGGTGAAATACTCCATTGGATTTTTCGTATTCTTGGGAAAATCGTCGGGCAATTTTAACAAAGTCCAGCAAAAACCAGCTAATGTGATTACAGGACACAAGAGCCGATTTATAATAAATTTTGTGAATTTGGACCTTATATGATCTAAATTATAGTGAAATGGGCAGCAACAAAATGTGTGTGCAATGTCAATGAATGTGGTGAGAAATATGGAAAGGTCAGGTAATCTAGCATTGCCCTCTGGAATTTCAATTGAAATACTCATCTTCATTTTAATTTTAAAAATAAAAAGTGCTCTGCCATTCTATTCCTAACGGTACGGGTATAAACTACCACAGTTTTGCTCTGAAGGGCATCCAAAGTAAAAGTGACGAACTTCATTTTCAACCTTATCGTTATCATTAGGTCTAGGTTTTGTAAATTTGTTTGCCAGCAACTTGTTTATCATCAACTTATGCATCTACTATAATAACATTTAAAGAGTCAATATCTAAACGAAATTTCCAATATAGTGAGAAGCCAGACATTAAAACTATTCAGGGTATGACTTATATGGTTTCAAAAATTCATCATCCAAATTGTCATTAAAATTGATAAGGAATGTGACAAAAGGTATTAAACTGAACTACATACCTATTAGGCGATACAAATATCGAATTATTCACTCTTAATATTATTCAGTTATTTGGCCAGAAAATTGTAAATTGAAAAACGTGGGATTTTGCTTCTTAATAAAATTAGACAAAAATAGATAGCGTTGTGCTTTTAAAATGAATTAAGATGGATTGATGGCAAATAAAACTAATGAATTTGCACGAGTTAAATTATTTCAAGAAATACGTGCAAAGTCTTCATTTTATTTTATTTACTTACAGCGATTATTTATTTCACTAAATGATAGTTTCAACCATCTACCGCCATGTCGAATCTAATACTTGAAAATAACGATGTGCCATTAATCAATATAATATATCATATGTTGTATTGACTTGGACTGATGTAAAATCGTTCTAAATAGTGAACTATTCATGTCAAAATTGGTATCCACCATCCACAGAAACAAAACTTTTAGTTCTAGTCGGAAATTTAAAGACAAATCAGACAAGACAACAACAGTGTAAAACATGATTTAGTAGTGCTTCCAATCAGGACATTCAAGAGACAATTTCTCAGATCAAGACAAGAATGATTTTCAAAATTCATAATCAGTTCAGGAAGATAGGTGAAAATTCAATATCAGATCAGGAATCACGCCCCAATTCAGATCAGGATAACTTAAGATGTTAATTTAAATA